>JBBPNP010000396.1:0-20656 GCA_038090955.1 Xerocomellus intermedius
CGTTCTTAGTGAGCAGCATCGGGACCCAAGTTAACCTGTTGGGCTCCAATACGCACGAAGTCGCGATCGTCGATCAATGGGTGCACTTTGCTGAACACGAGATCAGCGCACCAACTCAGAACATCATTCATGGGCTTGATCTACGGCTTCTATACGCCTTAGTCTCGAGACAAGCGCCTTCATCGTGCCCTCGCCTACCTCGAGCCCTACCTTGTGGCACGTCCCTCTGGTTATGTGGCCTTGGACACTCTGACACTCGCCGACTTTGTTCTGGCTGGCGTGATCTGCGCTGCCGCCCATGTTTCGCTCGGATCCGCTGAACGCGCACGGTACCCACACATTTTTGCTCAGGGTGAAACAGTATTGGGGAATGGAGGAATTTGTGGATGTCCGAGTCACTGAACCCAAGACAGCGAGGGTCTCCTAAGGATGTGTGGGAGCGCTGATGCGCGTCGACACGATCTCATTGGATGTCGTTGAATATCTAAATATACGTTCTCCTCGACCCGTACGTCTCCCATGTCAAATGACATCTGCAACGTTGCCATTCCGGTACTTACTGCGGACGCCCTTGCTGACTTGACGATGACAGCCTGTCGTCGACTTACGCAGTGCATTTCCCACCACCTTGATTTCATCCGCCTAGGGAGCCTTCACTTTACTGGGTTACCCCAGGCTGTGTCAACAACTACAGTAGGGCTTGGCGATCAGCTGGTGAGTCATATCACTGACCTTTACAGGCTATATTTTTTATCACATCAAAAGTATGGGCCTCATGGGAAACATGTCTTTCCTTTTCCCAAGAATAGGGGTTGGCGGCCCAGGGTCAGTCGGATATTGGTCATCACCGAAATGTATATAAAGCGTTGGTGATCCTTATGGTTCCATCCCCTCTGGCAGTCTGCTTGGTGGTTGAACGTTGAACTCTGAAGACATGGCACCCATCGGGACACTCTGGGCCATGCTTCGCCAACCTCAAACCAAAACTGTAAGCCTCTGCAGATCACATCGACAACTCCCTGATTTCTGGTCATAGATTCTCAGCGTTGCGGCTCTCAACGAATTGGAGCTCGAGCAACCTGAATGGAACTTCTCGAACAAGCCGACTGAGTTTACATCCAAGTTCCTTTATGGCAAGATTCCCGCATTCGAAGGCTCGGATGGATTTAAGTTGATCGAGGGTGTGACGATCGCGCGTTACTGTGAGTAGGACTCGAGTTGCCACACTCATCAAGAACTCACCTGTTCTAGTGAGCGGTCTCGGGACCAAGTTTAACCTGTTGGGTTCCGATGCGAAAGAGATCGCACTTGTTGATCAGTGGATTCACTTTGCGGAACAAGAAATCGGAGTGGTTAGTTACAGCATCATGGGCCTGATATATGGCTTCTCTGGGCCATTCAGTCGCGAGGTAGGCATTGTTCCATAGACTCCATGACGCTTCCTGACCGAGTGATGCGTTGATGGTAGGCCCTCGACAAGCATGTAGAGCGTCTGGTTCGGGCCCTTACTTATGTTGAGTCGTACCTTGCGACGCGTCCCTCTGGTTACCTGGTCTCGGACTCTGTGACCCTCGCCGACTTTGTCTTGGCTGGGACGATCTTCGGCTGCTCGCACGCAGCACTTGGAGCCGCCGAGCGTGCGAAGTACCCCTCCATCTATGCCCATTATGCCAAGGTGACCGAAGACGAGAAGGTGAAACAATTCTGGGGAACGGAAGGATTTACAGAAGTTGCAGCCACTGAGCCCAGGTCGCTCCCGGGCTCTTAAACCTTTTTCGACACTCTGTAACTTGTACTTCTACGTGTCCTGTCATCGTTCAAATGAAGAGTCCGTGTTTCGGCTAGCGTGAGGCTGTGAAAATAGCCCCTGAGTGCTGTATGTAACAAATAGCGTGACACGGCGCGCGAGTCGTGTCACGCGTGTCCGCGACTCCTTTTGCTCGTCAACCTCGCTGGCTCTATCATAGCTTTCCACGATTCTGATACCTGTACTTTGTACTCCAAACCAGCGTTCACGACCATCATATTCATTCTAGTTTTTGAGTCATGTCGAGCCTCAACAAGCTTGCCATCAGGGGCATACGTTCTTTTGACGACAAACAAGTCTCCGTCATCGAGTTCTTCTCGCCCGTCACCGTCATTGTAGGACACAACGGCAGTGGGAAGACGACCGTCATCGAGTGTCTCAAGTACGCCACGACGGGTGACCAGCCGCCCAACACCCGTGGTGGCGCTTTCGTGCACGACCCGAAGATGGCGAACGAGAAAGAGGTGAAGGCGCAGGTCAAATTACGGTTTCACGCTGCAAACGGACAACGGATGCTCGTTGTGAGGAATTTGTCGGTCACAGTAAAGAAGACGGGGTTGACGATGAAGACGCTCGAGAGTATCCTCGGCTTGGCGGATAGTAATGCCGAGAAAGGGGGTAAAGTGAGTGGTTTCCTTCTCTTGATGGAGCATGTATGTTGATAAAGCGATGTCCAGAGAGGGGTGATTTCGACAAAGTGCGCCGAGATGGACGCTGAGATTCCGCATTTGCTGGGTGTCTCCAAGTCGGTCCTTGAGAACGTTATTTTCTGTCATCAGGAAGATTCGTATTGGCCGCTTGCCGAACCCGCTGCCCTAAAGAAGAAATTCGACGACATTTTCGAAGCGACGAGGTATGTTCAGTTGATCCGTATGTTCGTGTTTCTGTCAACAACGTTTTACAGGTACACTAAAGCGCTCGACTCTATCAAAGCGTTGCGCAAAGATCGTGTTGCGGATCTCAAAGCAGACAAAGAACGTCTCGAGTCCCTCTCAAAGGAAAAAGCCCACGCAGACAAACTCCGTGCGCGTATAGTCGAGCTCAACAATGCCGTCACTTCTAAACAGCTTCAATACGAGGAATGCAAGGGGCAATACGAAGTACTCGTCAAGAACAATGCGCACTTCTACGAGTCCGCCACCAAGTTCCGGGAGCTGTATGTAAAGGTGGAGAACTTGCAACAGAAAAAGGAACATTATCAACAGGAACTCTCGGAATCTCGAGAAATCGTTCAGGAGATCGAAGGTATGCTTACTGAAATGCTCATTCACGAGTGGAATGACAACTGAATGCGGCTTTGGACAGGTTCCGACGAAGAGCTGCAGTCTCGTTTGCGAAACTTTGACGAGGACATTGCCAAGGAGAAGCAGAATCGAAGACGGCACGAATCGGAACGACAAGATTTCGAAGACGAGCTTGCAAAAGCTCGCCGCACGCACGTCGAGCTTGTCAACGAACACGGAGAGTTGGCTGCGGAGGCCAAGGTACGAACCTCTGTCGCGCAGTGACGTTTCCCCTAACACCTATCACAGGCACATGACCGTCGCTTGACCGAACGCGAAGAACTCATTCGAGAGATCAGCAACAAGCATAACATCAGAGGATATGGCCACAGTCCCCTCGAGCGCGAAAAAATCAACGAGTTCGTCTATCGACTGGGTGATCTTCAGAGCAAACAACGCTCCGAGTACGAAAAGCTTCAGAGTGAGATCCGCGCCAAGAACGACGAGTTCAATCGCAAATCGACACAGCTTCGTACGGAGTTGGAGAGTTTGAAGATGCAGCGGGGTAATACTCGGGAGCAGATTGTCAGTCTCATTGTTATTTCTGCCCATTATGATCGCTGACTTGCTTTCCTTTCAATGCAAAAGAGAGAGAAACAGGAGGCGATATCGAAGGCGGAGTTGGCGGTCGAGACGATGCAAGGGTTGGCTTCGGAGCTACGGACGTTATCTGGGGACATCGAAGAGAAGAAGCTGCGGCTCGAAAAGGTCAAGAAGGACATCAAGGAAGCCAATTTTGAGGAGCGTTTGAGCGAGCGAGCCTCCAAGGCAAGGGTGATGGAGGACAAGCGGGACAGTCTGAATTCAGAGCTCAGGGGACTTAGTTTGCAGGCGGATGCAAGGGCAAGGTTGGATTTGAAGCGGTCGGAAGTGAGGAGCAGGACGCTCGAAGTCAAGAACACGTGCGTACTAGGCTTTCTTGGGGGAGTCAGAAATTTGAATTGGGATGCTGATGGGTGTTTCTGCAGGCTTGAGATGTGTAATCCCAAGTTCAGGAAACTGGTCGGCAAGGATGCACGCGCGGAGAACATGGAGCGCGAGACCGACCGTATTTCAAGGTCTGCTGGCACGTCATTTCATGCGATATCCCTGCTGATTATATGTGGGTATAGGGACAAAGAATATGAACTTACGGAAGCGGAGAGTGAATTGACAACTGTTAACAAGACGCTGCAGACAGCGGAGACGACGCTCTCACAAGCCAAATCGCAACTCAAGACCAAGCGAGACGAGCTCAAACGTACGTTTCTATTTTAGTCGTTCTGACATGTTTCCCTGGTTGACGCGATGCTCGTCATGAAGACCTCGAGAGAATATTGAAGGAAGGTATGATGGGGGGTGTCCCCCTGAACGATGCGCTCGCAGAAGCACGTCGGAATGTTACAGAGCTTACCAGGTATGCACTTGCACCTGCACACGGACATTCCTTTCAATGGACTGACATGTTGTATGCGCTCCCAAATAGTGAAACGAGCGGTAAAGCCGGCATGGTGGAGGTGTACCAGACGTTCCTTAAGGTTGGCAAGGCGAAGAAGACTTGCCAAGCTTGCAATCGGCACATGGACGACAGGGAACTTGCCGTGTTTGAGAAATACGTACGTTGGTGGTATTTGCGAGGTTCATTGAAGTTGGGACTGACCTCTTTTACCATATGTAGCTTAAGGAGCAAATCAGAAAGAGCTCACCCGAAGTTGTAGAAGGTGAAACCAACCAACTCAAAGAGTGGGTGAAAGAGTTGTCCCGGCTGGAAACCTTCTTGCCGCATCAGGCATCGAGGGACCGGGTGAAGAACGGTGACATCCCAGCGCTAGAGAAGCAGATCAAGGTTGCGGAGTCTGAGATTCCCTCTGCGAGCGAGCAATCCGAGCAGGTGTGTAAAATGTGGTCTTCACCCACGGAGTATGCTTCGCGAAGCTCAATGGGCATAACTCCCGCTTGTTAGGCCACACAAAAGGTCAATGATATCAAGAAGGACATCCGGGATATCGCCACGCTGAAACAACATGCTGCGGCCATCACGAAGAACCAGTCTGAAATGGGCCGCCTTACAACCGAAATTGCAAATTTGGAGGAGGAACTTAGTTCGACTGGCAGTTCCAAGACGGCCGACGACGTGCAGACCGAGTTAGATGCCCTCTCAAATGAGATGTGAGCGCACATTCGTCGTAACATGCGCATGATCACTGATGACCAACCCGATAGTCGTGCGAACGAGCGAGAGCGACAGGCAATTATGACCGAGCGCGATCGGCAGAACTCTTCGCTCCGGACATATGAAGGCGACCTTCACTCTATGGAGAAAAAAGAGAATACACTCTCGAATCAGATTCGGGACAAAGATATCATGGAAGAACGGATCGTTGTCATGACGAACGAGATTAGTGCGCTCAGTGCCAGGTTGAAGGTTTTCATTTTACCTGTCATCGGTTATTTGACACGTGCTCAACGCCGCGATTTCCTAGGAATTGGACGGGAAGCTTGCCGAGGCGCAAGCTCCTATTCAACGTCTAGAACAGGAGCACCAACAGGTCCAGGCCGAGTTGAATGTGAGGATGGCCGAGGCACAAAGATCTACACAGGAGATGAACATGAGTGTTGATAAGCTCGATAATATCAACAAGGTTGTCGATCGGTAAGGCACTTATTGTTCCCTCCCTCTTATCGACTCAAGCGCCATTCTTGCGGTGACATAGCTACGTCCGGGGAAAACGCGCCCAGCTGCTGACGGAGTGCTCTGGGAAGATTGAACACTATGAAGGGGAGATTACGGAACTCGGAATCAAAATCGAGAGCGTGCGTGAGACGGTCGCCAAGATTGACCGGGAGATCAACGAGAGTGGGAGTTCGATTTCGAGATTGCGCGACAACATTCGGATGAGGAGGCTGGTGAAGGATATCGAGGCTACCCAGGCTGAGATCGACTCGTACGACATGGAGGCGGCCGCCAAGGCGAAGCGGACCTTTGAGGACCGTTATCAGGTTGAGAAGCAACGCGAGACGGAGATGCAGAGCAAGGTGGGTTTGGAAATTTCTTTTAATAACGCCCGGACCGCGTTCATATCGTTCACCTGACTGTCGGGGTTCTATAGTACGCTCACATTGGTGGCGAAATAAGCTCCCATAACGAGACGTTGAAACAAGTGGAGAAGGACTTGCGGGAATATAAGGATATCAATAAGCGGTATACCGATCAGCTAGTCAAAGTAAAGGTGAGGTTCGATGGTGATTGTGATGGTTGTGGCGCTAAGATATGAATAGATGTCGGACATGGCAAACAATGACCTGGAAAAGTATGCGAAAGCGTTGGACAAGTGAGATGGTCTTTCTTGAATGATAGGCTTTGGACTTGGTGCTGACATCTTCTAGCGCGATCATGAAGTATCACAGTTTAAAGATGGAGGAAGTGAACGATACGATGCGACATCTGTGGAACAAGACGTATCAAGGAACAGGTGTGCTAAGACGATCGAATGTCCGATTACGTCGCTAATACGATTGGCTAGACATTGATGGGATTAAGATACGATCCGATGTGGAAGGCGGAGCTTCAAAACGGTCGTATAATTATCGGGTGGGCTTCTTTCGGAGAAAACGTGGACTGAGTCAGTTGCTAACCTTCGTGATAGGTTGTTATGACGAAGGACCAGGTTGAGATGGATATGCGGGGACGGTGTTCCGCTGGACAAAAGATGCTCGCTTCGATCATCATTCGGCTTGCGCTCTCCGACTCGTTCGGACAAAATTGCGGCATACTGGCGTTGGATGAGCCGACGAATGCGTTGGACATTGAGAACATCGATGCTTTGGCGGAGAGTCTGGTTGAGTAAGTGCGCGGCATTCGATATTGAGTCGGTGCTAAGTGGCGTTGATGACAGCATCATCAACGAGCGCAAGAACAGGTCGAATTTTCAACTGATTATCATCACGCACGACGAGAATTTCCTGCGGAAGCTGGGCCAAAGCGATGTGATGGAATATTATTGGTAAGACGCCCCACTCATAGCATGTCACTTTTTCATTTTCCTATTTGCAGGCGTGTCTCGCGGGACTCAAGACAGAAGTCAGTCATCGAGCGGCAGAGATTCCGGTAGATGATGATGACTATTGTACGTGTACACATGCTAAGGAATTGATGCTCATTTTGTGAGGGGCGGGTTTTGACTTTTTGAGATTTGGATTAGCTTTTTTCCGCTCCGCCGCGCGGCATGCTGGCATTGACATGGAAGTACATACAATTATTTTTTTTGCTTCATTTTGGACCCGCGAGTCAGATGGACCTACATATCATGACGTGTCCGAGATAGGACCTCGACAGCGCTCAGAATGTCCAAACAGGGACCGAAATTCACGGCAGATGCATGCAGACGCATGACCGCGTCTGGACCCGAATTGCGGTGAGCTTATCTTGCCGTAGACGCCATCATACTTATTGCCGTGGCATCCTCATTCTCCCGTCTCGATGGCTCAGCCTCCGCCGTCAAGAATCGGTCCCAGAGGCCTGCTCACTCTACCGGTCAGTGTCCACAGCTTGCTGCCACACAGTTCATCTGACCAGTTTTGCTCAGTATCGCCTCTGTAATCCACCCCCTGCTGTAGGCAAAGTCCGCTCTTGTGGCGTCACCCCCGTCCTTGATGTCCGCCTCGAGGACGTACTCGCACGTCGCCATCTGCCTCCAATTGGCCTTAAGGACTTGGAGGAATATCTCCTCTACGTGGAGCATTCCCCCGAAAACCTTTACTTCATCCTCTGGCTCAATGATTACACCGCTCGTTACCACGCTTGGGCTCAACGCGAAAAGATGGCACTCGTCATTAAAAAAGAGAAGATGACGCCCAAAACGCAGCGCCAAAATTTTTCCGTCCCGCCGACGCCCGACCCTTCCCTCGCCATGTTTTACCTTCGCGCGAAACAGACGTTCTTTACGCCCAATGGCGAGTATGAGCTGAATATTCCCTCGGACATCCTCGCACCGTTTCATTGTACCCCACATGCCCAGGCATTGCATACGCATCCACAAGATCACAGCCGGTCCCCCTTGTGGCACTCGCAGAGCGTTCATCCTGATCCTGCCGTGTTCACCGAAGTGGTACTCGAGGCACGGAATATGCTCGACGAGTCGCTCAAGCGTTTTGTGCGTGCTGCGTACACCAACGTAGGGTCGCAAAGAGCAGTATGTGGAATCATTGCTGGTTGTGTCTTCACTCTTATTGCTGGTGTGCTTCCCCTGGTGTTGACGACCGGACGCTGGAATATTGGTTCGCACGGGCGTTTGATTCGTTTGGCTGCCTTACCAGGCCTTTGGTTTGGTTTGACCGTTTTGATTTCCAGTCTGCAAGGTGTAAGTAAGACGTACATTACTGGTGGCGCTGTGACGAGCGACTGAACATCATCGTTAGATTTGCCTGATGATATATTTTTTTGGCGACCTTCGGCAGCTTCGCAAGTTTGAACTCACTCGACCGACGATATCGCGGCCGATGCCGATGCCCATCTCATCTCCCGTGCCTTTCAGGTCAACACATGCCCGCGGTCAATCCCTCTTGATACCGACTCGTAGTGCACCCGTTCCAGAGCCATCCATTGGGACGGTATCGCCGATGTCTTCTCCCCTTGATTCCCCGACTTCTTTCGTTGCACCTACCCGCCCTTACGCACAATTCTCCAGCGCGAGTCTGGCTAGGACGTCCTGCGAATCCTGCGAATCAGAGGTGTGTTCGTCGGTAGGATGCAACGAGATCGATGTCTCGCCTGCGTTTTTCGACGACGTTCCTGCGCCAGAGGGTCCTGCGACGGCGTCGTGCCTACACCGACCCGAATACCGCCTATCACCGACCTCTCTCACGTATGTGGAGCCTGCGCACACACGACCAGAGCCACGCTCTGGTAGAATGTTAATCCGGACGCCCGCCGTTGGTAACCCTGTCATGGTGGATCCGAGTCAGGGTACGCGGAGCCTTCGGAGTAGTATGAAAACCCCGTCCGAGTACGGCCCGACGGCGGGTTTTATCCCAAATAGCTACGGAAACAACAGCACTACTAGCCTGAGCGATACCACGAGGTCGTTGCGCAGTCAACGGAGCGCGTGTTACTTTGATTTTGACTCGTTGCCGACCCACAGGATCGGTCCGCGTCGTGACAGTACGAGTGGGGGTGATGGTGCGTCGTTGCCAACGGCGCGCACGAATTCGAGCGTACCGCCGTCGTCCTCAATTGTTGTCATGGATCCATCTGGTCCACACTCGTCTACTTCCGCGTCGCCGTCGTCCCCCACGTTCGTTGGCGTCGGCCACTTATTCGGACGTACACAATATAAATGTAACCAACGCACATCACCGGCATCCAAGTCCTCGCCCCCCGACAAGGATACATCATCAGCATCGTCAGCAAACCGCCCAACAAATTGGCTCTCGTTTACCACGTTGATACCCTCATTTACAGCGGGTGTACCTGCGTTTGCGACGCCGTTGACGCAGGTACAGTCGCCTGTGGTGAAACGTGCGCAGTGGGAAGTGGTCATCCGAGCTGCGTGCGTGGGGGCGGTGATTGCGGGTGTCTTGACGGGTATTGTGGTGGGTGTGGTGCCTTAGCGCCTGGGTTTTCACTTGGGTGAGTAAAGCTGATGTTATTGATTTGCTTTTTTCGCACTATGTATCATTGGGTATCGTACTGACTGGTTGAGTTGCCTCTTTCTTTTAGGTCCCACGGTGGCACTGCGTTGCCTTCTTTTTCTCTGCTTTTGACAAGCTTTGTCTGCATCGTTTCGCATTTCCCCGTCATTAGCGCATGCTTATGTGTGCGCATTTGGGCGTCTTCTCTCGTTCGGTCGTCCCTTTTCTGCAGCACTTATCTACCGAGACCTGTCGTCGTTCTCTATGTAGCACACCACCTGCCCCCGCGCCATCCGCTCCCGCCTATTTATAGCCCTACACCCACACTATCGACGCGGAACCTTCCGATCTTTGGTATACGATACCACGCTCCTTGTCGTGTTCTCTTCCACATTCTCTGCCTTTCATCACTCATCGCATTTTCGTTTCCCATTGGTGTATCCGTTGTTGTATTTCAATCCATACTGTTTTCTTTACTTCTTATTTGTATTAAGTTACGACTCCCTTGCCACTAGATAGTTGGTTTGCGACTTAATTGGTTGGTCATCGTTTGACTTGGGCTTGGGGCTTCAAACTTGAAGGATGGTACATGTATGATTCTGTTCGGGGATGTGGTGTGCTGGACAAGACGAAGCATGTTTCGGACATGTCGCAGCTGCAAAGCAATTGAAATAAACGGCAGTTCAAGAACTCTTCCGCGTGAACGTCTCTCATTGGCCCACAAGCATCTAAACGCAAAAGGGGCCGTACAACACGACTACAATATTCACAAGTCCCTGTCAAATGGAGAGTGGTATACTCTCCTCTTTTTCCTCGGGTACTAGGAACTTTGCGAACGCGGAACAAAAAGCTTACCCCATTATTAATATCAGAGCAGCCTGCTGAAATGAACGGCGTCCAACAACTCTTTCGGAACTAAGCGAGCCCTCGCGCGCGATCCAAAAAAGTGTCTTACAGCACTGGCACGGGTTCCTTGATGGGGGATTCCCGCCCAGGCCTTTGTCTTGCCAACCTCGCTAGTGTGATAAGTTGGGAACTGAGGTCGTGTGTACGTCCGAAAAGCGCGTGAGACATGTGCATGAGCGGCCCGTTCCGAAGATCTAGTCCGAGAGTGCTCTCCGAGATCGACATGAGATTCTGCTCTCCCCTCTCTGACTCGGTCTGGAAAGGTCGACTGGACGACAAGCGTCTGTCATACAGACAGCGGCCTGCAAGATCACACGCTATCTCTATTTCCACTCTCTGTGTCCCCAATCGTTTCATCTGTAATATTTCGTGAACAACTTGAATGTCAGATCTCGGGAGCTGTATACGGGGCCCACGGCGTGAGGCGATGTCAGCGTAGGGTGAGTCAACCGGGGGTCGCGAGCCGTAGGCGGAGAAGCTGATTCGGACAGCTCACTACCATACTAGTACTGGGCCCGAGAGTCGAGACAGATCGTGTCGCTTCTAAAGACAAGTTGCAAGGTGTTACACCCGTTCAACGCGGTATGAAAATGGGGGGCGAGCCCCAACTTTAGTAGTACTGATTCAGGGACCCGGAGTCTCGAAAGCCTCCGTCTGAAGCTACTAGTACCACATAGATCATGCAACTTGAACAACAGAGTCACCCGGGGTGCGTGACGCCGCCCCCTGCTTCAAGCTTCAAGCTTCGAGATTGATCCAAGATTCGTCCAACTTCGCGCACGTGTCAACCATGCAAATCTCGGCGGTTTGTCCTAACTGCGTCTTCACCGTCTTATTTGCCATCGCTGAAGCCAACCCCCGAGCCGGCCGGAGAAAGGCGGCCCGCCCTTGCGATTTGCTTTCCATCCTCACCTCCATCATTCCCGGAATATGACTCACATGTTGCAGCGGTGATCCGATAGCAGTTAAGCCCTCGATACCCACTGTTCAATGCCTCAAGTATCTGTCCACATCTGTTGTTTCCCTTTATTTTCCAATCCATACGCTCAGAGTCTGACTCGCATATCACAGCACTGATTCTATGGCGGTCGACCATCTCACCAACCACTGTACAACGCTCCAGTTACCCCAATCATCGTGCTGACGACCTGATCCCTGTGGGCATCGAGACCGGTAACCCCATCACTCTCCGCCGAGCGAGATTTTCCAAGCACAGCAGGGCGTGATATACGAGTCAACAACCTTCATCTGAAATACACCGCCATCAACCAACACGGTGAAACTAACACTACACCATCCAACTATCGACCCAAATACATCGTCATCAACCAGCACAACGAGACTAACGCCATGCGAAAGGTAACCAAGACCGACATCATGATCCCTGAACACAGGATACCGAGATTCGAGTAATATCATGAGCTCTACTGGTAGCCTTGTGTGCAGAAAGCGTGATGTTGCCCTTATTCCCCTTGGAGTCCACATGCGCTGGGTAAATAGCATCCCAATGTTGTGGTACCACAACCCTTTGGCCAAACTTTGCGAGTGTCCACTTTTCGTCGTGCCAGTGGTGCTCCTTTGTTGCGACAGACTTTGTGTGCCGTAAGCACGGTTGAGCATCTTTAGCAGCCCAACACCCGCGGTGACCATTTGGCGCCAACCGTGACGCCATGGCCAGACGAGATACGCAGTGAGCACACAAATAACGACTGTGTGTCTACGGCAGTTGAACGCAGCGTCCGGGTTCGGCTAAATCCTCTGACAGCGTGGGTGGTAGCGATAAACTTGGAGGGCACCCGGGGCCCAGAGGAAAATCGATTGGGTGGAGCGCGAAAGCCAGTGATTGAAAAGACGGCCTGCGAGAGCATCACGGCCTTCCGCTTCCGGGCAAAGACTCGACCACGCGCCGTAAGACAACAAGTCGCCCCGACCCACGACCCGAACGGTCGCGAACACCGGCTTTTGGTTACATGAGCTCGGGCGGCGGGTCTGTGCCAGAGGGAGAGAATTGGTTCTGGGCGGGTATAGGTCTGCCCCTTCATGACACTTTGTTGAGTCACTGGCAGCGTGAAATGATTGCTACGTACATAAATTAAACTGGTGGGCTGGTGGGAATCCATCTAGGGACGCTGGGGTTATGGATGAGGTACGGCTCCCGTGTATTTGCCTGGCGTTGGAATTGTCTAAATTTTGAAATGCTGGATCGGTGGATCACTCGGCGACCGGGCAGGTGCGCTTCGGCGCTCAGAACACCGGGTACATGAGTCACACCACTTTGACGAGCCTTCATCGACATCCTACCGACTCAGATGGCCTAGACCTCCTACAATATACTATTTCGATGCGGGAGTGAAAGTGTCAAATTTCAGAAAGGTGGGGAAAAGAGATACTGACAACCTTCGGTCGCACAAACAACACCAGCTTCATTGAACGTCGCTCGTCACCGAACTCATCTCTTTCAGGGCAAGGCAATTTGATCTGGACCACTTCTTGAGGCTTGTGTCCGGTCACTGTGCTCTTGTGTTTTCCCTTTTTGCGCTGGACTCGCGAGTCGCGGACGAAGACCGTTTAGGCGGCGGCTAGGCTACCTCGCAGTTTTTCCGCGGATGGAGCCACTGCATCCTAGGCGAAGGAGGTCAGATGCAGGATCCGGAGGGGCACTTCCACCGGTCGAAGGATGGGGTAACATCCTGATTACTCGTTTGTGCCATGCCACAAATCTCGAGAGCCGCCACTGATGGTTGTGTACAGACATTTATGCTACAGACGTCGCCATCGGACTCAGGCGTATCCCAGCTGGGTTTTATGCCCTCGTCGAAATTGGCACTGTGGTCAAGAGAACTTCCATCAAACCCGTGTCTGTAGGAAAGAATGCGGTCGAATGGGACGATGAAATTGTATTGTGGGTCTTCACATTGAAAACGGTGCCGATGGTTGCTAGATGACTTTCGATGCTTCATCGAGGATATCTTTCAAGGTGTTCGCATCATTCGAGTTGGGACCAATGCTTGTGACTGGAGAGGTGCTCCGCGAGTTCGAAATTATTGCTGGAGAATTGATCGATCACAGCAAACGGCTTTTGCGTGAGTGATCCTTTTCCATTCCGCCATGTTGTTAACGCCATCTTACAGCTGTCGTGTTCCTCGCGCAAGAGGACGGAGATATTGTTCCATCGTGTTCCTCATTAAAAATCCAGGTTGAACCACAGGGTTTCAATCGAATCCAACACGCAACTCCACCAGACGTGTGTGAAGTCCATTTAGCTCAATTTGACTTGATGCTCATCTTGCCTTCTTAGCCCTCAGAGGCGGTGTGTCAGCTTGGGGAGTTGACAGATAAGGGGCATCGCGCACTCAGGCGCTACCGCGAAGTTCAGGAGCCACACGAATTCGACGAATCCATCGCGCATTTCGAACATGTTCGAGACTTGTGCCCACCCGACCACCACGGTCGGGCCACTGTGCTGTTCAACCTAGCCACAGCGAAGCTCGTCTACTGCCAAGTTAACAACGTTACCCCCGATTTTGATGCGCCAATTGATTTGTACCGGGCTTCGCTTTCCTTGCGTCCTAGTGGCCACCCAGACTATCCTCTCACATTACTCAGTCTTGGTATTGCTCTCGTAGCTCGCTTCCAGAGACTTCACAACGACGTGGATGTGGCTGAAGGCAAAGCTCTCCTCTCTCAGGTACTGGATGTGACGCCGGCGGATAGCCATGTATACCAAGCAGCACCCCTCACACTTAGCACAGCTACGGTGTCCGAGTCTATGCAGGTACCAGAGCTTCCTCAGACTGAAGAGGATGACGTCGACGTCGATGAAGAGATATTGCAAATGGCAAAATTTGTTTTGCAAAGAACCTCACATCAGGATCCCAGCGTGCATGCCTTACTAGTCAAAGTTGGCACTCTTTTACGCGATCGGTTTCACCGCTTTGGTGACCTCGCCGATATCGAGAGGTCGATTGCGATGCTGGAGAATGCGGTTCAACTCACCCCCGATAGCCATCGCGACGAGCCTTCACGACTAAACAACCTCGGCAACTCGTTGTTGTTGTTGGCGCGCTATGATCTCCTCGGAGACCCCGTTGACATCCACAAATCAATCTCGATGAGAGAGAATGCGTTGCGGTTGATCCCTCGTGGACATCCCGGCGAGTCTTCATGGTTGAATAACCTCGGCAACCTGTTGTTGCGGCGCTATAAGCGGCTTGGGGACCTTGCTGACATCGAGACGTCAATTTCAAGGCTCGAGGAGGCGGCGGAGCTGACCCCACATGGTCATCCCAACAAGCCTACCATGCTGAGCAACCTTGGGAACGCATTTTCGACACGATACAAGCACCACGGGGACCTCGCGGACATTGGGAAGTCAGTTTCGATGCTCGAGAATGTGGTCGCATTGACCCCCGATAATCACCCCGAAAAGCCTTCATGGCTGAACAATCTCAGCAACTTGTTGTTGACACGCTATGAACGCCTTGGGGACTTGGTTGACCTCGAGAACTCAATTTCAATGCTCGAGGACGCCTTGCAGTTGATCCAAAATGGGTATCCTGATAAACCTTCGTTGCTGAATAATCTCAGCAGTTCCTTGTCAAGTCGTTATCAGCGCTTTGGAGATTTCACTGACATCCAAAGGTCGATTTCAATGAGAACAGAAGCAGTGAAACTGACCCCTGATTGTCACCCCGACAAATCCTCGTGGTTGAACAACCTTGGAGTCTCGTTGTTGACTCGTTATAACCGCCTTGGGAAACTTGTTGACGTCGAAAAAGCAATTTCGATGTTCGAAGATGCCATGCGATTAACCCCTGATCATCATCCTGACAAGCCTTCGCGGTTGAATAACATTGGTAGCTCATTGTTGAGACGCTATCACCGCTTTGGGGACCTCGCTGACATCGAGAAGTTCATTGGGAGGGGAAGTGGTGCGACTAACCCCCAAGGGCCATCCTGACAAGCCTTTACGGCTGAATCACCTCGGGAACTCGTTGTTGACGCGCTATGAGCACCTAGGGGACATCGCTGACATCCACAAGTCAATGTTGATGTTCGAGGAGGCCGTACAGCTGACTCCCAGTGGGCATCCTGACAAGCCTTCGTGGCTGAACAACCTTGGCTGCTCGTTGCTGATGCGCTATGAGCCCCTCGAGGACATTTCTGACGTCGAGAACTCAATTTCGGTCCTAGAGGACGCCACGCGACTGACCTCCGGTGCCCAGCTCGACAAGCCTGTCATCCTACAAAACCTTGCCACATCGTTATCCAGACGCTTCGAGAGGCTTTGGGAGCTCTCTGACATGGAGAAGTCAATTTCGACGGGAGAAGACGCGGTGCGACTCACCCCGGACGGTCATCCTGAGAAACCTTCATGGTTGAGCACTCTCGGCCTCTCGTTATCCAGACGCTTTTCGCGCCTCGTTGACCTCTCCGATATCAACAAAGCAATTTCGATGGTCGAGGACGCAGTTCAACTCATCCCTGATGGGCATTCCGACAAGCCTTCTATGCTGGTCAACCTCGCTGTCTTGTTGTTCATCCGCTTCCAGCGCGACGAAAACAGTGGTCCTTCAAGTTCTGACCTTCGCAACGCCATCTTGCATTCCTCAGTTGCAGCTCGCTCTTCCTCAGGTCGATCTGCCGATCGCTTTCGAGCACCCCAGCCCCGGATTCAGTACGCTCGTCACCTACAGGATGACCCTCAATCCCTTCTTGACGCATACACTGTCACTATCGACCTTCTTCCTCAAGTAGCATGGATGGGTTTCCCTCTTAACGATCGGCACCACGAACTCCTCAAAGCTGCAGACATAGCACGCGACGCAGCTGCCGCTGGTCTCGATACCTGCAGACCTGATACCGCTGTCGAGTGGCTTGAGCAAGGGCGATCGGTCGTGTGGAATCAACTCTTACAGCTTCGCACCCCCGTCGACAAGCTCCGTGCAGCATATCCAGAACTGGCTGACCAGTTTGAACGTGTATCGCATCAGCTCGAGCACGCCAGTGCCCGAGAGAAACCCGCGATGAACAAGTTGATGAACGACTGGAGTACGGGGGATACGTCGTTGGAGGCACAGGCCCGAGAACACCGCGCACTCGCTCTCTCGCGGGAGAAATTTCTCGCGCAGATACGCTCACTACCTAGTTTCGAACGGTTCCTCCTCCCGAAGACGATCGAACAACTCACTTATCTGGTCCACTCGGGCCTGTCGTCTTCCTCAATGCTAGCAAATGGAGATGTGATGCCTTGGTTATCATTCCAGGCTCGGATCATGTTATTCATGTCCCTCTTCCGAACATCACTTGTGAAAAAGTCGAACAGATACAGAAATGGCTGAGTAGAATGTTGGAAGATCATGGCCGCGTCATCCCGTGTGACGATTCGAGCAGAGCCGCAAGACGTGTTCGACATGATCTCAGCCCTGACGAGGCCTTCAGGTCCATTTTATCATACCTGTGGCAAAATGTTGTCAGTCCTGTTCTCGAAAAACTCGCTCTCATGGTACGTGGACCCACTGTTGATGGTGTTTTCTATCTGGATTGACAGCTTAGATAGCCAGCGGATGGTAGACAACTGACCCGCATTTTTTGGTGCCCGACTGGGCCGTTTGCGTTTCTTCCCATACATGCGTCTGGCCTGTACGGAGGAGCTGATCCAGGACCCAGACTTTCCGATTCTGTTATTTCATCCTACACCCCTACTCAGCGTGCGCCTAGTCGCCGTCCGTCAGCCGACCACAGACGGGCGTCTGGAAGCCTTATCTCATGGGTGTACCAAGGGAGATGCATACTATCCAAGAGCTGTCGTCTCTATCACCGTTCGTTTCCTTCGAGGAGGCGGATGGGACTGTCGAGGACGTCTTGGCGAAGATGGTAGGGTCTGGCTGGATCCATTTTGCGTGTCACGGCACGAAAGACCGCAATAATCCCCTCGACAGTGGCCTATTGCTCGCCAACGGCCGTCGCTTGAAGCTTTCTGATATCATTCGATTGTCACGGCATCATGGGGTCTTGCCTTTTTGTCTGCATGTCAGACTGCAACGGGGGATGAAGGTCTCTCCGAAGAAGCTGTCCATGTTGCTGCAGGAATGCTACTTGCGGGATATAGCGGTGTCATTGCGACGACGTGGAAGATAGGGGACAGCGATGCGCCAGAGGTAGCAAGGGACATTTACAAACGACTCTTCCGTGATCCTGGATTGCCGGACGACAGGGAAGCTCCGGAAGCGTTGCACTATGCGGTCGAGCAACTTCGTAACTCAAGCGCCGTTTTTGTCTTGGGTTCTCCTTTCATCCACATTGGTCTGTGAATTATTGTCGCTCTCGATACTCCATTTTCCCAAAGTTTCATGACCAAAGTCTTCACACACAGGACTGAGTTTCATACTGTGTATCATAATATTGTAAGCAGTCTGGACTCTGAAACGAAACCTCGGTCCAAGTATACCAGGTTTCATATATTTCTTGCGCTAGGCTCAAAGCAACACGGCCAGTAAGTCAACCCCACCCACCGTTTCGCATCTGCTGGTTGGAGCACCACAAATATTACAGACTGAAGTCGATTGTATACCACCACTACGTTGAAACAGTCAAAGTCAAATTCATGGAAGAGCATTTAGTTGTGGAAAAGGAACCGTGCCAGCAAATTACGTGAATCTACGAAGGCGACGGGAATTGCGTGGGTTCAGTAATAGCAACATCCACAAACGGCCATTTGTCCGCTCCCCAGAACTGCTTCATCCTCTCGTCTTCAGTCACCTTTGTAAAATGAGCAAAGACGTTGGGGTACTTCGCTACCTCAGCGGTCCCAAGTGACACGCGTCTAGCGTTGAGCACCACACTAGCTAGAACGAGATCAGCGAGGCTCAACGTGTCCAACGCCACATAATTAGAGGGACGCGTCGCAAGGTAAGCCTCGAGGTAAGCCAGCGCGCGACCCAGGCGCTCGACATTTTTGTCGAATGTCTACCAAGCGCGCATCAGGTCAGTGTCCGGCAGATATGTGAAACGCTTCAGTCCTCACCTCGCGGTGGAAATGCTCGGTCCCCGCGCCGAAGCTGAAAATCACTTGCATGATGTTCTGCGTCGGCCCCGCGATCTCGTGCTCGGCAAAGTGCACCCACTGATCCACGAGAGCGACTTCCTTTGGAGTCGAGCCCAGCAGCTTCACTTTTTCCCCGATATCGCACACTAGGATGACGGAGTACGCATATCCGGAAGGCGAAGAAAACCCGCTTACGATAGCGCGCGATCGAGGCGCCTTCAATCAACTTCCATCCCTCCGAGTGCTCAAAGGCGGGGATCTTGCCGTAGGCGAACTTTGCCACGAACTCTTCAGGTTTGTTAAAGAAGTTGAATGCGGGTACGGGGAGCACGAGCTCTTGGTCGTTCAGTGCTGCAACACTGAGAATCTGTTTTACAAGTAAGATACGCCGGGTGCTGGGTCGAGACACTCGAGCATGACTCACGACTTTGGTCTGACGCTGAAAGATGTCGCCCCAGAGACTACCAATTGGAGCCATTGTATCGTGCGGTGTGGGGAGATATGGAACTGATTATTTGGATGATCAAGCGATGAGTATGAAGATGGTCGTACGTTCAGCCTCAGATCTTTTATACAAGTTTGGGCGCTAAAACGGGGTCCTATCTATCACTACTGTCATTGTAATCCGAATCATTCAGCATGCCGGCCGCGTACGCGCGTACATCACCCGGCCCCTGAGATACAGAAACAAGCACTCTGCTTAATCATTCACAAAAAAACACATGATCGAGTGGATGCCTTCCACGTCATGCCCCAATCACTGTCCGACTCCCCTTAATCGTTGACATGCACATCATCATCAGAGCAGTATCCCCGACTCCGTTGGAGGAGGGTTTTGTCAGCAGCATTCGTCGAACTCCCTGCAACGGGACCGCACGAACTTGTATCTAGTTTTGTCGATGTAATCCCACCGACATCAGCAATCCACGTATTTTACCACAGCTGTCACATGTGTTACAGCACTATTACAGCAGCTTACAGCATCACACTCGTACAGTCTCAAAGTGGCGCAGTGCCACAAGCGAACAGTGTGCTACAGGCCCACAATATGCCACTGGTACAGCATGACAAGCAGTCACAGCCTGCTACAGTGCACGATCCACGCTGCTCGGCTGAAAAAGCGGAGAACAATGTATTATATGTCTGTTTCTCGCTGTGATAAACTTAGGGGAACACTTAGCCAATGTTGGGATGGAAATGGTAGTGGAATTGAGGCAACAACATGGCAACACCAGTATCTACAGTACATACGAAACAGAAATGACAATATACCAGTGATAGCAAGGTTGAGCTTCACCATCTACACACAATCGTGTTAGTAATGGCACACAAAATGAATGAAATGAGTACAAACATGACACTACCAGTACTAGTGTCATTGGACAGACGGCGCCGCTTGCGAGTGGACAGGAGGTCAGCCAGCACAATCCCATTCTTGTGGATTGAGTTGCAAAGGCACCCCAAGTCATATTCAGTTGTGTCCAATTTCCTTTGCGCCTGGACCGCCCGAAACTTGTATAATTCACCGATTGCAGTGTGTTTGGCAAGCTGGGTGAGAATAACGTCCTGCTCCAGTTGACGAAGTTGGCGCTGAGCCCTCGCAGCCTTGAGAAGAAGGCAGGCCTCTTCTCTCTCGGAGTCGTCATCCTGTCACTCAAGATCAGCCTATCTTTGGCCTGGGGCTATCAGACTCACTGGACACACATTGAATGGTATTACTCGCCTCTATATCATCCCGTTGTTGTGAAGACATCAATGATGATGACAATGTGAACGATGCGCTCAGCTTTGAAGGTTGATGAGTGCGGGCCATGAGGGGCGTTGCGATATGAGATGACTCGAATGATTTCTGGACCTTGAATGCCACTGGTGTTCCTTTCACCAGATTGGAGTACAAAAGAGCACTGCCCCGATGAATGGATGGGTCCGTGATCAGCGAGATCAAACTTGAATTTGGTGAGTCGGCGCCAGGGGTAGCGGGAACAGTGGAAGTCGAGAGCTCCT
>JBBPNP010000397.1:0-20554 GCA_038090955.1 Xerocomellus intermedius
ATCCAACCGTTTCCGCTCAAAGGAGAGACGGACGCTGGTCACGCGGCGCCGAAGGATGCTTGCCACCCGATTCGCAAACTTACTGTACCTTCGTTTGAAATGCCAGCAGTAACAGCCTCGACGGTACCTTCCATCAAGTTGAATTCAGGGGTTTCTGTTTCCCCCATCGGGCTTGGATATTTTGCAGGAAATGGCGATGATTTGGTAAATTTTCAGTCGGAATGTCCATTTAACAATCTGGAACGGGGCGAACAAGATACTGGGAGCAGTAGGCCCTGCCTCGGCGAGCAGGTAAAATGCAACGTCGAGCGTAGGAGGAAACTGATGGCGTACCAGATAGAGTAGAGGTTTCCTGCAACGCACGGCGAAACAAAGTGAATACTTCTGCACCCAAGAATTAGCACTACCACGCTGACATCATTACCTACCACACGGAACACCCATCCTCCTTAAAGTTACAACCCTTCAAACGCTCCCTCGACGACAGCTCTCTGTTGCACTTGATAATCCTTTCCAATCCCCGTCACCGGCACCGCATCCTCACGTCGACCAACGAATCCCACCTCCGCACATTCACCCAACCCACTCAACACGGCTCGCAACCTATCCTTGATGTGTCCCCAAGCACCCTGGTTCTTCGGCTCTTCTTGTACCCATAACCATTCCAGCTTCGAGTTCGAGGTCATGTAGGGCTTGAGGATGTCCGCGAGGTAGGCGAACGGGAACGGCGCGAGCTCTTCGATACGTATGAGCGCGACTCGGTCTTCCAGGCCACGTGCGGCACGTTCTTTCGCGAGCTCGTAGTAAATCTTTCCGCTGACCAAGACGACACGCTTTATTCTGTCCGTCGGCGGGTGCGCATCAGGAAGAACAGACCGGAATTGGGTACCAGGAAGCATTTCCGAGAGCTTGGAAGAAGCAGCCTGAAGCCATGAATAAAGTGAGCTTCGTATGAAATAGAGGATGGTATCAACGTACAGCCAAACGGAGGAGACCCTTTGGCGCAGCGACGACAAGAGGTTTGCGATAATTCCTCTTCATTTGGCGACGAAGGAGATGGAAATATTGCGCTGGTGTGGTGGGGAAGACGACATGCATGTTGACATTCGCCTTCGACTCGGGGGTGTAAGGATCGTTCGTGAGCTAAGTTCAAACAATCAGTACGAGTAGGTGAGTATGCGGTGGTTCTATACCTGTAACATTCTCTCGATACGACTGGAGGAGTGTTCCGGTCCGGCACCGTCTAAACCGTGAGGCAGCAAGAGCACAATCCCACTTTGCTTCAGCCATTTCGCTATAATCACGACGAGTCGTTACCGCGAAGCGTACAAGGAAAACCTGGTCACTTACTTTCGGCGCTCGAGATGAACGTATCGATAATGATTTGGGCACCATTAAAGAAATCACCGAACTAACATCGGTCGAACATCCGTATCGTAGGGAATGAGAACAGGACAATACCTGAGCCTCCCAGATGGGCAAAAGACCGGGTCTCTCCCAAGAAGCGCCATACTCGAACTGTGGACATGGTCAACAATCATCAATGCCCGTTTGCGAGACATTTCACCCCGAGAACCGCCATCTCACTCAATGAACCTAAAAGCATCCGTTATATCAGTGGCGCACATGACAGTAGAAATTACCCACTGTTGGCAAGCTCTAGCTTCCCGACCGCTCCAGTCAGTGCATGGTTCAGTGGAACGACCACCCCTTCTGTATTGTGGTCGACGAGCATCGCATGACTGTCAGAGAAAACTGGGATGAGAAGGGGACATCGCACCCAAATGAAGAGAACGTACCGATGACTAAACGTTCCTCGACCTACATCTTGTCCAGCGATCCGAACGTCACATCCATCGAGCATAAGCGTACCGAATGCCAACGCCTATCGACGGCAATGAGCACAAATTTTGTCTCTCGTGAAAGCCACATACCTCGGCAGTGGCCCAATCGATGCCTTCTCCCTTGTGCAAGCTCGCTAGCCGACTCTTGACGTGCCGCCGTAATCGAGGATGGATCTCCTGGGGGACGACCACGGACCCGGTTACGGCCTGCCGAAATTTGGGAAAACAAGTACGTACAAATCCAGCTGGAACCTCGACGCTTCCCCTTCCAGCCTTTTGTAACACCTCGGCTGGTACTCCCGTGTCAAACGCCCTCGCTTCCTTCGAACCCGGCCAGACCATAGGTACCTCATCTCCATCGATAACGATGGACTTCCATTGATCCTCGAACTTGACCAAGGGAGGAGAATACGTCGCTGAGGCTGTGAGAGCGTCGTTGAGCACAGCCTTGTAAGAACTTCGGATGGAGGATGCGGAATCTTGAGAAACAACGCCGTCGGACTATAATTGGAGACAAGATCAATAAGAAGCTGTGCCACGAACACGAACACGTGAGGTATGACGCGCACCACCAGTTTGTCCTCGTAGAGCTCAGGCACGCTCCGCCTTGACCGGATCTTCTGGTACATAATTGGCTGGGTATATGCAGGTTCGTCCAATTCGTTGTGACCCCTGAAGATCGGGTTCATAAAGAGTGAGATTGCCGTGGCGCCACCAAAAGGAGATACTTACCAGCGGCGATACACCATCAGATCTATGACGATATCCTTCCTAAAGTAACTTCTGTACTTGAACGCGATCTCGATTGCGCGAGAAACATCTATGGTGACCATTAGTTTGGTACTCATATCTCTTCTGTCTATGCAAGGCACTCGGTATGAGACGGATAGTTACCTTCAGGATAGTCGCCGTTCACATGTAGGACAGGGCAGTTGACCATCTTCGCAACATCCGAACAATAGAGTGAAGATCGCGCAGCAGACGCGGGCGTAGTGTATCCAATGCTAGAAACCAAATCGTCAGGCAGAGATGGATCGAACAGGATTGTACGCACTTGTTACTGTTGATTCGCGAGGATGTAAGAAATACTCGAAGAGGGAGATGCAGAGTGGAACGTACTCAACCACGATGTGTACACTTCCTCCACTAGTATAATGTGGCAAATTACCTACGAATAAGCAGTCAAAAACACGCGGTATCATGAGACAAATAATACATACTCAAACCGAGTGTCTCCATGATCACGCCCTGGCCCGTGAAGCTCGCATCTCCATGGAGTTGTACGCACATCACCTTTGCACGCCAGCATCACTTCATATATGCTGCACAAACACATGTCATAACGTACCTTGTCTCCGAGCATACATCCTTCTGCCCCAGCGCCTCCCTTCTCGAGGGCTTTGAGAAGACTATACTGTTTAGCGCGAGCCTTGCCTAGGGCAACGGGGTTCACGGCCTCTGGAGTGAAGAAGAATCAGCAAACCAGTATAATGTATGCATGCATAACGGAGAGGACGTACCCAGATGTGATGGGTTTGGCAGGAGAGATACCTTGATTTCCTTCCCATTATAGTTCAACGTGGGAGAAGCCGCTGGACGGAGATTATTCACTCTGAAAACATGAAATAACGCGCATATACCCACCCAAGTGACTCAGCACATCCCCTGAGATCGTTTCACCGTCGACACGTACTTCGGGTCCGCCTTTTATCTTGTGAAAGAGCGCAGCGGGGTCGTATTCTAACAGACCAGTGAGCAAGTTAAGACGTCCACGATGGGGCATGGCAAGGATGATATGTGTCGTATCGGCTAACGTCACATAAGGTGGATCAGAAACACCGAAAGGAGAGGCTAGTCAAAACACACACCCTGTGCAGCCGCAGCAAACAACGCATCGAGCGCAGGCAACATAGATTCACCACCTTCCAAACCATACCTCTTCAAGTTTGGAAATTTAGCCTGCAAAAACACGTCAAACACCTCGGAGCGCGCAAGGAGTTCATGCGTCCTCCGCTGATGCTCCGGAGGAGTGGGGTGCACGACATTGGTAGCCTCGGACTCGAGGAGATGCGCAAACCAAAGTCGTTCCGTCTTGCTCGGGAGGTCCATATACTCGTATGCGATACGCCCCACATAGACCGCGTTGAGAAACCCAGTGATTTGGTCGAGGGACCAGTTCTTGCCCTTTCCGTGACCCTCGCCGGTCCAGAGAATACCATCAACATTGTATGTAGCAGAAGGGTCGGCTAGGCCGTACCGTGTAGGCTCGAGTGCTGCAACACGTTCGCGTCGGAGAATGTCGAGCGGGTCGATGGATGCAGCGCGGTGTCCGTGTGTGCGTAGGGCATCCGCATAACGCAGCAAAGGGGCATTCGTTACCCGGTTGGCGAGTTGCTCGGGGGTATCTAATGCAAGGCATGAGTGGAACAGCGGAGAGACACGCACGGTAACGTACAGTCTGGCATAGTGAACTCGCGTACCCTCCGGAAACCATACGACTCGTCATGATAACGCCGTCTGAGGACGACGACCTTGCCGTCCACCGTGCCAGGGTTCACTGAACCCGGGCCGCGCCGCCCGAGGAGCCATCGTATAGATGTGTCGCGTGCCCGTACGTGAGCGTACATGATGGAGGTCGGTCAGGAATGTTTGCCCGTCGTGTCTCGCTGTGGTGGAGACGAGGACGAAACTAAGCAGGGGTCGGATGGAACTTGGCTCGCGAAGTCGTGTATGTAATGACCCATTTGGCATTTATGCCATTGGATACAGGTCCCGATTTGAACGGGATCCATGATGAGTCCACTCGCTGGTGATTCAAGTTCGTATGGGATTAGTTGACCAAGGCATATGCTTCCGACGTTTTAGGAAACCTCAGCGACCTGACGCTCAAGTCATGAGACAACCTTTCACAGGCCATCATGATCGTATGACTCGTATTTCGGTCCGCAACTTCGATACGGAGACTTGACTATGGATTGCTGTATGAACCAAAAGAGCGTCTAAACCGATAGCCTTTTCCGTTTTTATGAAAACCACGAGCTTCGTGGTGCGCATGGTGGGTGTCTCTACATATTTCTAAAGCATTGCGAGCGGCGTGCCGCAGAAACCCAAACCCTGTCCTACGCGCGGCGTGTCACCGTGCTGCACCTCCCTATTTTTCAGCCGGCACCTAGTTCGCAAAGTACCAAGGATGTGTCTTAATGGACAGGTTCGTATGAATGGGAAACCCGCCTCCCTCTGCTAAACCCTTGCAGTCAGTGTTGAACGACGATGGCGATGCAGCAGGCCTACCCATTGTGTCCAGTGATCCCAATCTACCAAACATCATGGTACTGGGCCCAATGGGCGGTGGTGTCAGCTCCGTCGTCAACTTGATCGCAGGCAAGGACGTTGCCCGGGTTTCGAACGACACATCACGGTGCACGACAAAGATGGCTTCTTATCGCATCGAACTCAGAGATGCTGCAGAGACCGTCCCGATCACGCTCTATGGCATTCCAGGTTTCGACTACAACGCTAAATCCCCTCTCGAATTTCCCCGTGTTCCTATCAGCCTCGCTATCATCTGCATGGAGGACTTTCCAGCACAAGTAAGGGCGACTGCGGAGTACTTGCAGACCAAGTGGAGGAAACATGGCAACGGCAATGTCCTGGTTCTCGTCGTCATCAATCATATCGCGCCGAAGCCGGACGCTGGCTGGTGGGAAGATAATAAAAAACACTTCCCCGGCCTTAGTGCCGTGACAGACCACGTCTGCTTGACGAGGCGGCAGAAGGAAGAATCCACGAAACAACTCCACTCTCTCATCATCCAGCACTTGTCTGGTCACAAGGTTCACAACAGGGCACGAACCTCCTGATGGTTTTGTTCTGCATCTCATTCTGCATTCGAGCTCATTCCTCGGCCCTCTGGATAGTGAGATGCAGGCTTGTACTTATGCTATTTTGTCACTTACATTGGTCGGACGCCTGGATCTTGACATGTATGTATCACCGAGACAACGCTCTTGTTCCTTTTCCCAAAAAACTACGTGTATTGTCGGCCAAGTTGTGGGACGACTAGTAATGAGTCCTGGGCAACCCTGAACACCTTCAAAGATACACAAATGTCCCCTTTATACACCACACCAGCACACACCAAGCACTGGTTAAAGCCTAGGAGTCGCGAGAGTAAACAAAGTGGATAAACAGCAGCAAGGCGAATGTGAGTCAGGTGGATCCGACGCTAGAAATGTTCAGAATCTCTCAACATGCCAATGCTGGCCGTATCGTCGCTCACCTATTCTCTTATCTCCCGTGCACTGCTCCATAATCAATCGCCGAATTCGTCCTTCCGAGATCTCTCTCCGTTTCCGCAGCTTCTCTACGAGATCTACGTCTTTCCGAGGCAGCGTCGTGACGCACGCATGCGCATCGAACGTATCATGCCCCCCGAAGCACATTCGCTCGATGAAGGTCCCATTCGTACTGCCATCTCCGAGTGGTGCATCCCACCAGTCCTCCATGCCACCCTCCGCCTCAAACCGTTCCAGTTCGGTAACGACGGCGATCATCGGGACGTCCGGACCCGCAATACTCTCCCGAATGTGACGCACGATCCCGGGAATGACCGTCGTCTTTTGTTTCCGGAGACAATACACGAACAGGTCAATCCCCTCTTTCTGGTCTATCTCACGTATCGCCTCGAGGATCGTCGTGTCCGAAGATTTCCCACGAAGCCCGGGCACTTCGTACAAACAGAACTGTTTGTCGGATCCCGCAAACGTCACGGGAGGATATGGCTTGGGCTTGGGCGTTTGGGTGCAGGTCTTGGCGTTTGGGTGGTCGTTGCTGATGGGGTGTCCGATGATGAGGTTGACGAGAGAGCTGATGCCGACCCCAGTACGACCGAAGATCACGACGATGTATGGTTTAGTGCCCTCGAGGAAAGGCGACTGTCAAAGAACGGATGTGGGAAAGGTTGATAGAACTTACCGGAAGTGGACGTCCGAAAGATTTAGGATACGTCGAACGGGCGATGCTACCCATGACCGAATGTAGGCCGAGGTTAAGGGTATGAGTGGTAGCAAATGAGACGCCGGGTGCTGCCACCTGGGCATGGCCTGGTGAAGAACAAAGGCTTACGCCCGATGCTAACATTAGCATCACATCCGCCAACACGCCTCGTGGCAAACACATTTCAAGAGAATGCCATGTGAAGTGATAAGGTTAACTTTTGTTAGCAATGTGTAGGGCTGTGTAGTAATCTAACGAGAAGCAATCACGATTGCGGACAAGACTTGGACCAGCGAGAACCTTCAGGAACACTGAAAATTTCCACCCCAGGCAGAATGTCCTTTGATTAAGTATACCCCGAACACGTTTCCCAGGAACGGAGGCGACCTGCCCGTACGCATCCTTCCGGGAGTCGGGAGTTGCGGAGGTTTGTAACCGTTAGCTACGTACTTTGCCCGTGACGCCCGCATCCGAGTTCTGTCCAACTCCCGAACTTATCGGAGGGGGTCAAGTTCTTGCCTCTCAGCCGCGATGAAGAAGCCTGAAAGTTATCACCGAACGCTCCCGCAATGCCTCCGCCAAGGTCTTTTTCTTCCGATATACTACACCCCAGGGCGCCATGGTATGTTACACGCCAGCCGGCTGTAAGAGGTCTGTATCAAACGAACGACAAAACAA
Organism: Xerocomellus intermedius; assembly: GCA_038090955.1. Classification (NCBI taxonomy): domain Eukaryota; kingdom Fungi; phylum Basidiomycota; class Agaricomycetes; order Boletales; family Boletaceae; genus Xerocomellus; species Xerocomellus intermedius. Next base: position 7,518 of record JBBPNP010000397.1, read on the forward strand.
ACGAGGACTATGGAAACGAGCGTAAGTTGTGGATGCCGGACATAAACAAAGGTAGAGCGTTCTGGGTATACTGTGCATCGTGAACAAACAGCTAACGTGAACGACGAAAGGCGCTGCCCATCGACTACCAGTCATAGTCGTACAAAAATAGAGAACAAGAAGAATGAGAAAAAACGGCGCACACAAAGAACCATCAAACATATGGTAGATCAGGGAGATATCCCGCACTTTTCACGTACGTGACCCGCTTCGTTCCATTGCAGTTCCTCCAAATGAGGTTCCTGACGGCCTGCGTCGACTGATACCGTCGTTCGTACAAGTCCATGTTGTACGAGACGTCTTCCCGAGACAGCGTCGTCACGCACGCGTGATCGACGAACTTCAAGCCTCTCGATGCGAGCATGTCGCCATTTCTTCTGGGCCCCGACCACCAGTCTTCCATCGACTGGCTGTATTTCTCGAGACCCGTTACGACGCCGACTATGGGTACTCTCTCCGGCACGGCGGACCGAACGTCGTTGTAAATCTTCTTGGCGATGCCTTCTTTCGGTCTCAAACAGTATACGAGGAGGTCGATGCCACGCTCGGTGTAGAGGTCGCCGATGGTCTTTTCAGGGGCATATTCGTTCCCGAATCCGGGAATGTCATAGATATCGAATGCATGTCCGTTGATGTCCACTCTGTATGCGGCCGGTGTTAACGTACAAGGGTGCATGTCGGTGCTGAAAGGTGCGTCTTCGCGGCCGAGGATCAAATTCACGAGGGAGCTGATACCCATGCCAGTGCGCCCAAAGACGACAATGACATGCACCCGGTCGCCCTTTCGAGCGATATGTCAAACACACCGGGAACGTGCTCGAAGGGAGGACTCACGTTGTTTACTGGCATGGGCATCGCTGGGGGTTTGGTTTCGAACGGGTTCATCCCGCGCAATCGGCTTAACACGGGCTTTTCGCTGAAGAGCTTGGTAGGTGTGAAGAACTTGCTCGACGCCATCCTAGAGGCGGGGGGGACACACACGGTGGTTGGGTGTGAGTTATTTGGAGCTCGACAACGGCGTTCTGGACTTTGGAATGGTGGCCTTTTAAGAAGGCGTTCGCATCGAGACGAAGGACGCCTCATGGAAAGCGTGCCGCACCCCCGCGCTTGGTGCATGCTTTACGGTGGTCCCCATCCTGTGTGCGTGGTCTGATTCCCCACTCTTTTCCCGTCGAAGCCACGACATTTGGCACACTCGCGGGAGAGCAGTCTATCTCCTTTTGTCGTTCCTTGGTGTTTCGCGTCATTTCCATGAAGGAAACTCTAGGTGACTATCACCACTCTCTCGGCGTCACGGAGCTCTCGCGTGGATAGCTGCAGGGTCTCCTCGTGTTCTGATCTTTCGTTCCGAGCGAGATAACGTCGATCGCCTGCGAACAGACAAAAGAGCAGGAATTTTACGTGTTGAAGACCCGAATGATGCTACGAACGAAGCTGCGATGACTCTCCCGTCCCAGCCTCGGATGGGACTCTTGGCTGGTATGGTACGACCTTGCTATGAAATCACGGCAATGTATAGAGTTAACACGTGTAGGTCCCTCACGATGACTGATACCGGGTCTCGTACGCTCCATTGAGTTGCGCCAACACTGCGAACGAACGTTCTATCTATCTATCCTACATACACGACGCCAGCTCTGCACGAGTCCTCGGTAAACGTGCCCTGCTTCACATTTATCGCATAGCGTCACTGCCAGGAGGCTGGAGAGCGCTATTTAAAACAGCTTGAGCCACCCACCAGTGTGCCAACCGAAGTGGCATACGCATGTCTAATTAATTTCCAAGGAACATGTCTCCTTGGCGAACCCATCTCCCAACACCTCTCTTTTCAGCCCAACAGTTTCTCATGATAAGCTGTTTCGCTGCCTTTTCCGACTCGGAGAGTCTGTCTTTGAAGATTGCATCGCGGGTCGTCGAGGCATCCAACGTCGTGACGCAGGCATGGTCGGCGAATACCATGCGCCTCGCTTTCAAATCGGCTTCGTTCGTCGACCACCAGTGACCCATCGTCTCGCCATATCTCTCCAGACACGTTATCACCGCGACGATAGGCACGTCGTCCGAGACCGCGGACCGTATCGCGGTATAGTTTTGATAACCTGCATTCGCGTCTCCGCGGGTGCCACGCAAACAATTCACGACGAGGTCAATTCCGAACTGGGCGTCGAGTTCTCGGAGGGCTTTGGTGATGGCGGAAGTGGGACATTTGAAGGAGCCAAAGCCGGGTGAATCGATGAGACGGAAGGAGCGACCGTTGAGCGTGAAGGGGTAGGCGGTGAAGGATTTGGTGCAGGGACTGACGTCGGTGGAGACTGGCGCTTGGGAGATACCCGTGATCGTGTTGATAAGGGAGCTGGCGCCGACGCCTGTTTGGCCGATTATGACGACGTTGAAGACGTCCTGGGTGTTGGAACGCGTGAGCGGGGGGGAGTATGATGATGGTGGGCGTGGGAATGAGGAGGGGGCGGAGAACGGACGCGAACTGACCTTGTCGCTGAGGGCATCTTCGTGGGCGATTTTTTTCAAGAGGTCGTTGATGAGAGACGCTTTCGGATCTTTACGAAGAAAGGCGGGGAGAAAGCGCATGCCAACGGACTGTCAAAAGGCACGGACGGGCAAATCGATCGGATGCAAAGGAAAGCGCAGCCTGCGAGTAGCACACTGCACTTTTCAAAGTGGAGATTGATAAGTAGGTATGCGCGGGGGTCACGAAGCGGGAACGCTGCGGGTGTCCGTCGACGTTTGACGACAACGAGACCTCGAGGCGTCGATGATATATATGGTGGGAATGACTCCGGTGCCAAGGCTGGACCCGAGCTAACGAACACGTGTTGTGAACTTTGACCTCTTTTCTGGCAATTTGGGCCCGTATACACGAAGGGCAGCTTTGCAGATCGCAGGTGGCAAGCCTCGGTTCCAACTGGTTGTTGCCATCCAGGCAAAAGCCGCTACATACAATACGATGGGGAGGGTGGCGGTGTCGGAGATGAAGCGAAGGTTGCCAACACCAGGTTTTGGTCAATCCATCACAGAGACCATTGGACTTGGGCCAGAACCAGGCTGAAACGTGAGTCACATCGTCAACTCGTGGACCCCAATTCGACAAAAGGTGCCGTAGGTGTCGATCGGAGGGTAGCTGTCGCGCATATGGGGGGAAAGGCGATCAAGATAAAGATATCTAAGAGTACAAGCCCGATACGAGCAAACTCGTAATAGTCAGGAGAATCTCGGGATGAGATTTTCGAGGTGTAGGACGGAGCCGAGTGGACCCGACGGCGTACGCAGCGGGGGTCCTGCACGTTCGTGCACACACACGTGAGACACCGATATGAAACCAAACGGACACGACGGGGACTCTGGCTGGTTTTGGTGTTGTGCGGCTGAAAAGGACGTCGGTGTTCGAGAATGGAAGGTCCGGGGTGCGGTCCGGACATTGCCGTGAATGTTACGTGCGGGCGTGCGGATGACTTGGACTGGACGGACGACGTGGACAACAGCGACGACCACCGCGACCGGAACTTGCAAGCCCTTCGAGCTGACTCGGGCGTTCATTTCCTACAGCTTTCGTGAGCCTGGGCACTCGGTAGACGCTGAACTCGTAGACGTGTCCTAATCCAGCACACCAGCCTCAAATCATCTACCATTATCCCAAATCCATTCTCGATTCTGCAGATAATCTATTTTCCCTGGCGCTTATAAGCTCTCCTTCTCCCTCCCTCCCTCTCTCTCTGCTCCACCACCCATGGACTCCTTCCACGAACCATACACCCGCGCAGGCGACGACATCTCCCTCGATGCCGTCCGCGAGCATGTACGCGCACTCGAACACTCTCACAGGGCCCACGGCGTACACCTCTCAGGCAGGATTGTCCACATCTGCCACTACCTCCCCGTCGTCCCCACCCTCATATCCCACCTGTCCCCGGCTGCCGCGGGCGTCCTCAGCCCTCCCCCGTCCCCACCGACGCTCTATGGCGACGTCCCTCCTAGCCCAACAGAAGAGCCTGCACCGATGGAGCTACCCCAGCAGCCTTCTGTTCCGTCCAGGCGCTGGAAGTTCGCACCAAGGTACGGCCATGCGGCCATGATTTCGGGTATTCGCTCCCTCTCTGCCACTCACGACCAGCTCATCGTGGGCTGGACCGGTGATATCCTCTCACTTTCTTCCGAGGGCGCTGCATCCGCCGAGCAGAACGGCGGAAGCGCCAGTAACGGGGAGCAGCCCATTCCGAGTCATCTTGTCGGCCGAGCCGATAGAGAGGCGTTGGAGGCGGAGCTCGTCGGATATGACGAAGCCGGCCAGGGCCAGGGGATTGAGGGGAACAAAGGCAAACTCGAATACGTTCCTGTGTGGCTCGAAGATAACGTCGCACATGGACACTACGAGGGATACTGCAAAACGAGTGAGTGTCTTCTTCGTTTGATCTCGTCGCTTTCCTGGAACGATCTTATCGTCGTGCTGTGCTCGACCTTTGTCCGCTTTCCTGGCGCGCGATTTCCATATGCGCATTCGGTGTGCCATTTCCTCTGTGGCGATGACATCTTCTTCCGTTTCTGGATAATTACGCCTGTATCGTGGCAATCCAGCTGATGGGCGCTCTCGTGGTCATCGATCGCCTGATCTTGAGGCGCTTTTTCCTGATCATGATGAAGCCGAGTATTCCCGATCACGCTCCCACTTCAACAGATCAGATGCTGTTGGCTCTTTTCCCCAGACGAGCTGCGTATATGCGCGTCGGTCTTGGTGCATAGACTTGGATAAAGATTGACGTCATTTCCTTCTTCTTCTGTTCTTTCCCGTTCGAGCCAGCCGCGATGCTCGTCCGACGTCTTTCATACCTCACGTGACATCCTGACATTGACCTCACTCAAAGCACTTTGGCCGCTGTTCCACTATCTGCTCTGGCAGGACGTCGCTACAGAGTATGCGTCGGCAGATGCGCACTGGGTACATTACGAACAGGTACGCCAAACTCTATTGTGACATCGCCAACTTAGGTATTCATCTCGGTACATAGGCAAATCAAGTGTTCGCCGAACGTATCGCGTCCGTACTCAAGCCGGGCGATCTTGTTTGGGTACATGATTACCACCTTCTCCTCGTACCAAAGCTATTGCGCAGTCAGGTGGGTGAAAAGGGGGCCGATGTGTGAGTCCATGTCCCGTGCTATTGTGGATGTATCCTGAAGGTGTACATCTCACCTGCACAGAATCATCGGACTCTTCGTCCACACGCCATTCCCAAGCTCGGAGGTATTCAGATGCTTGCCCCGTAAGTTGGTTTCCAGCTTCCTCGTCCTTGTTAGATCTCATGGATGGGCTAGGTCGCAAAGAGATTCTTGAGGGGATGCTCGGTGCCAATCTCGTTTGCTTCCAAACTTACTCGTACTCTCGTCACTTCACATCCACTTGTGTCCGCGTCTGTGGGCACGAAACGACTACCCGTTCCGTCCCCCCGTCTCTTCCAGCAAATACCTCGTCCACTCTCAGCACCAACACGCATCCGGTCCCTACCCACCCCGATCGCAGTCAATCATCTAGCTCTTCCGAGAACAAATATATAGGCATTGACGTGCAGGGACACATCGTTGCAGTCTCTCATTGTCCAGTCGGTATCGATGCTGACCGTGTAGCGAGGGACACGTTACGACCTGGTATCCAACCCAAGTTGGAGTCCCTCCGAGCGTTGTATGCGGATAAAAAGATCATCGTGGGAAGGGACAAGCTGGATGTCGTCAAGGGAGTTTTGCAAAAGGTATGGCGCTATCTCAGGGCCAAGTTCTCCTTGCTGACGGCACGTATGTGATACAGCTCCGTGCGTTCGAGAAACTCCTGCATGATTACCCCGAATGGCAAGGTCAAGTCGTACTTATCCAGGTGACGTCGCCCGCGCTCACAGATTCCCCCAAATTGGAACGTCAAATATCGGAGTTGGTCGCACATATCAATGGAGAATACGGAAGTCTGGATTTCATACCCGTTCATCATTAGTACGTTCCCATACACTCTTTTTTTCCATCTATCCCATATAATTTCACGCCGAACGTTGCGCTGACCCTGTTGCCCTTCGCGTAGTCACCAAGCACTCAAAAAGGACGAATTCTATGCTCTTCTTTCTGTTGCGGATCTGGGTGTGATCACACCACTACGTGATGGCATGAACACGACCTCGATGGAGTTTGTTATTGCACAAGAACGCACCAAACGATCACCACTCGTCTTGAGCGAGTTCATGGGCATCAGTCAACACATGGGTCAAGCATTACAAGTCAACCCATGGGATCTCGGGGTGCGTATTCTCTATCGACACCGTGAAGTTCATTTGGACCAATCGGCCTTGGAATAGGATGTCGCTGCGGCGATGAATACCGGTCTTCATATGTCCTCTACCTCGAAAGCCGCTCGACACGCCGTGTTACACAAGGTCGTGACCACGCATACATCACACACGTGGGCAGCTCTGCTGGTAAAGATGCTCCTCTCCCAGATCAACGGCCAAACCACCGCACGCGGTACGCCCTACCTCCCGAAAGAGCTCCTCAAACACAAGTACGATGGCGCAGGCAAGCGCCTGTTTTTGTTTGATTACGACGTGCGTACAGTCCATCCGGTCGTCGAGTCGGATGCAAAGGGTGCTGACGCCGATGATGTTTGGTGTCTAGGGTACCCTTACGCCCATCGTCAAGACACCATCGATGACGGTTCCTTCGTTGGATGCGCTCAACGCACTGGCGAAACTCACCGCTGATCCTCGAAACTTCGTCTTTATCGTCTCTGGCCGCGACTAAGCCTTTTTGGAGCTGCACCTCGGACACATCAAGCACCTCGGTATGAGCGCCGAACACGGTGGATTCATCCGTGACCCATCCAACGGCAACGGGAATGGCAACACCTTGGCCGCGGAAGGCGAAAAACCCTGGGTCAACTTTACGGCACAGTTGGACATGGGATGGATGGACGAGGTGGCCGAGATTTTTAGGTATTATACGGAGAGGACGACGGGGAGTCATATCGAGGTCAAGAAGAGTTCGATTACGTGGCATTATCGGTCGAGTGATCCCGAGTGGGGGTGAGTGGTCTTTTTTTTTTTTTGCTTGTTTTCGCTAGACCCCCATTTCCCACTTTTCATATCTTGGGATCATCATCATCGAACGTATGCTGATGCGGGTGAGTTGTAGATTGTTCCAGTGCAGACAGTGCCAAGACTTGTTGGAGCACAACTTGGCGCACAAACGCCCGATCGAAGTACTCGTTGGGAAAAAGAATCTCGAAGTCCGCCCGTTGGCTGTGAACAAGGTCCGTTCCTCATCCTCCCGAGATCGTCCAACCTGTTCAGATTTTCGGTCTCGTTCCATGTTTTCTAAAATAGGGTGAGATCGTCAAGCGGATTCTGTACCTGAACCCCGATGCGGAGTTTATCTTTTGTGCGGGCGATGACAAGGTGCGTCTGAACGTTGCACGGATCTTTTGCCATCGCTAGCTGCCCGACTCACGTTTCTCGTCCCCCATCACCATGGCTTTTTCTAGACCGACGAAGACATGTTCCGAGCGCTGCACACCTTCCACCCTGACGCGACCGGTAAAGTCCACCTCGAACCCCCGTTGTCGATCACCCTCGTCGACAACAACCACGGTGTCTCCAGACCGGACGTCGAACTGGCCATTTCACCCGATGCGATCTTCACGACGGCCGTGGGTCCGAGTTCGAAGAGGACGTTGGCGAGCTGGCATGTGACGACGCCGGAAGAGGTGGTCGATCACATGTTGCATCTCATTGGAGAGACGAGTCGTGGTGCGACGCCCTGTACGGGGGACGGGAACGGGGAAGAGACCAAAGGGTATTTGTGAACGAGCGAGAGAGGAGCGTGACGGGGAGACTAGACTAGGCTGCGTGCGGTGCGCGCGTGTCCGAGAGGGTTTTTTTTTCGGGATTATACCTCGACGACTGGACGATGACCCTTTTGTTCCGTTGCTCGCCCTCACGTATCGTATCGTACCGTATCGTGCGCCCCTTTTTTGTGTTTTAAGTTTTGGCCGTGTTAGGTCGGGTACAGTTCTCGTTGATACTTATGTTGGGCACGTATTGATATAACGGTTTTTTGCGTGCTGTAGGGGAACCTGAGGAGTCGATGTGTGGACGTCTATCTGATGCGTCCTCGGGCGGATACTATGCTTGGCTGATACCGTCGATGGAAGCTCGAGCGCTCACCCAGGGGACAAAGTTTGATCTGACGATGAGTGTAATGCACGTTTTCTCGTACAAGTGCCTCATCAAGGTGATTGCGAGCGCCTGTCCGCCACCGTTGCATCGTCGTGCCATCTCGCGTTTGCAGCACAGGCGCACGCACGCGCGACTCGGACGCCGTCCAGCTCGTCCCCGGGGTCGTGCGCCACGCCCTCATGACGGTATCTACGCATGCGAGAAACACATTCACGAGCACATACTGTATGTGAGCACTTCAAATCGGTGAACTGGAAATGGTTTCAAACTGGTATGCTTGGCCAAGAAACCGACCCTTGATTTCCTTTTTGGCCAGTCGTCCTCCAATCACAGCTCGCCATTGGCCTCGGTTGTGCTGGTAGAGCCGGTCAAGCGATAACGTTATAAACCGTCCTCCTGATGCTTACATGGATGCAGATGTCGCTGTCCGAGGACGCCCTTGCGCTGTTTCCGAGTCGTTCCTGCCTTCGAGTCATCCGACCCGCTGTGTAAACTTGTCACCGTTTGGCTATCAATGTTCATAGCTGCTGTACACTAATCCGCCCTCCGATCTAACGATATGATTCGTGGCGAATGTATTGAAGTGAGCTGCATGTATACAGTATGCTATGAATTTCAGTGAGTAAGAGGATCACCCCGAAGCACTGAAAATCATTGCAAAAAAAATTCACTGGATTTCATTGACTTTACTATCCACAGTGACATAGTGAAGATGAACCATCTATAGCTCGACCCCTGGAACGCAAAACGGTCACAAGTATCATGCGACCACAGATGCTTGTACCTGCTCGACACTACATCGGCTGTATTATATAATAGTGAGGTCCCAAGTTGCAGTCGTCGAAACATGTGACTGCTACATACCCTCTCCACACATATTAGCAACAGGAAAAACACCGTATGCTCCCGGACAATTGGGCACAATCGCCACACATCCAGCGGTGGCAACCCGAGCATTGCGCCACACCATCGTTGGCGGTCGCGCAGCACTCGTTGCACATGTCCCACCGGCAATCCACGCATCGTTCGAAAGCGTTAACAGGCTGTGAACGATCTCCCGGCGTGACTTCTCCCCCGACATCCCCCTTCTCCCGAGCCTGACAGCCAAAACAAAGACCAGCCTTAAGGCAGATGTCGCAAAAGGGACAGTATCGGCACCCATCTAATCTCGTACAATATGTTGCTCCGCAACGAGGACAAGAGATTAAAGAAGGACGACTTGGGGAATTGGAATCAACCACAAGACAGGCGTCACAGAGCCATACAGCGCCGCAAGCACAGCGCCGCCCCTCGAGCTTAATGACACACTCAGGGCAATATGCGTAGTCGAGGTCAAACTCGGAGAGATTTGCATTGTACGGACAGCGATCGGATCGGCCAAGACTGCACGCTTGCCATGCATCTACATGGCCAGAATCAATGCAGGACCTGCATGGGCCAGGCGTTGGTAAATGCGACCGCACGATCGACTTGCTGTAAAGATCCGACGTGGGGTCGGCCGGTTCCTTCGTGCCTGGTGCTGGGTGCATAATTCGCCCGGGACACCAGGACACTTGGCGGCTACAGCACCAGGAGTTGCATGATGGACACCGCACAAAGGCAGAGTTCGCGCCTCGTTCCTTCGAGTCTAGGCACCCGTGACATGCCATCCGCTCGTGCACATCGCATCGTTCAAAGTCGGCAGCTTCCGAGCCTGGACAGTGATTATTTGAGCATGCAACAGGGGCATCGCATTCCCCGCAGCTTTGCAGATGGGAGTGACAAAGCGGGCAGGTCAACAAATTCACGTTAGCGAAAGGACTCATGTCGTGGATGATGCCGTTCTTGATCAATCGATCACTGTAGTCCTGCATTTTCGGGCGCTGGGTAAGCGGCTTGATGCAAGTGTGAGAACGAAAATACTCACTCGGACCCTTGACAAGACACGGTTGGCATATTCCTCGAGTTCAGCCACGAAGACTTCGCTTGAGCATGAGCCCGGATCATGAAACCGGATATCATCGAAGTCGATTTTATACTCCATGCCGGAGGGTGTGTATACCGAAAGAAAGACTGTTGAAAGTTCGGAGAGATCATGGGTGTGTTGGAAGCAAAAGTATTGATTTTCGATCTCAGCTACGGCGTTTGAGGAGGGAATGATCCGGAGCAAAAGAAGTTCTACGAATGGTTTGCGCCATGGTTGCGAGGGTTGAACATCCAAAGATTCTTCGAGCACGGTAAGAGTCGTGGTGGGAGGAGTCCTGACCATCCGAGTGGTGTGGTAAGAGAAGAGAAGACACTTGCTACACTTGGGAAAGGCCACCTACCAGTGGCGCCACCCTTACCGGGCCAAACATCTATTCCAAAGCCCTCGTAGTACTAACTCGATCGTAACACAGATTGGTAAAAACTCATAACAGGGTTATCTAAGAGATAGCGTGCTATGCGGTTGCCACCCGCTTCCAAACAAGTTCTCGGAACAATAAAAGACAAGGGCTTCTGGATTCTGTGGAACTCGCAGTTAGCATGAAAGTCATGGTCACCAGCAATGTGCAAACAGACCTCGACATTACGAATGGGGCCAGGGGAACAGTACTTGACATAGTGCCGCATCCAGACAAGCATCGTTTCGACTCGCGGCGCGTGTCGCTCGTTGCGCCATCCATCCAGCCTCGTCTCCTATCGCGTCCAGCGCCGTCGCCATCGTTTCGGCGGTCCCAACCATCCTCGACGCCTCTCGACGCCTCCAACTCGTCCCTATGGCATCCTGGCCAGTCATCTCGACGTGACACGTTCGTATCGCCGCCGCCGCCGTTCGTCTCGCCTCTGGGGCCGCGTGGGTTTTCAGCTCCTCTCGAGTCCTCCCAGGTGAGTTTTCTCGACTCGTTCGCTCCGAGCGTTCACGGACGCATTCTAACACATTCCGCCATTTCTTCGGCCTGTCCCTGGCGTCCTCAGCACGTCCTTACGCTCTTGACGCATCCAATTCGTCTCCGGTAGGTAAGCTCGCAACCGGTCTCCACTCCCCCTCAAGCTCAGCGCTCGGGGGCTCGTTGGGTCTCGTCGGGTGATTCAGGAGGTTCGGGTGAGTCGTCTGGTGGGTTCTTTGGTCGCTCTAGGCACTGATGCACTTCCTCCGTAGCTAACGTCTTCAGCGCGACTCCCTGCGAGTCGCTGCTGGCGCCGTTCGTTGCGCCGCCGCCGCCACCTCGCCCACCGTCCTCAGCACCTCCCTGGGCATCTCCGTGACCCTCGACATCTCCCGTATCTTCGTATCGCGGCCCGACTCGTTCGTTGCATCCGTGCGGCGTTGTGGCTTGCCGTTTGGACCCGCCCTCTCTCCCTCGTCGTCGCGGCTCCTCGTATGGCCTGCAGGGTCGTCCTGCCCGTCCTGGGCACTCTCTGGTACGTCGGGTCCACCTCCAGACCTCATTCGTGCAGCACTGTCACCGGCTGATCCGACCGTCGCGTCGGTGCGAATTCTCGACACGCTCGACACTCTCGCCTCAACCCTTTCCTTGCCACCTCGTACTACCTTCGTGCCCTTATGCTGGTCTGGCGGCTCTGTGAGCTCGACGGGATGACGCCCGTCATCATCCGTCGCGTCCGCAGGGTCCGCTGACGGTATTGATGAGTCGAACCCGACTGCTCGAATGCCATCGTATTGCTGGTCCGTAGTGTTTCCGGATCGTTCGTCTGGGCTTCCGACTTCTCTGCGCGCCCTCCCGGATCGTGTACAACGTCGCTCGCATCCCCAGTGGTGTCTTCTTCGTCAGCATCGTTGGTCGTCGCCCGACTTTTTCGCTCCCCCTCCAGCGACGCGCTGACGCGCTCTGGTACATGTGGGGGTTGCGGTTGAGCTACGCTCGCCGCTTCGTTTCCTTTTCGATTCCGTTCGCTCGCCGTCCGACGTTGTCGGTCTTCGTGACCTCGACTGGATCTGTTGTGCATGTCTCCTCGTTGCCTCCTCACTGTGGCTGTGGGTGAGTTGGGCATACATACCCAGGCTAGTTGGTTCCCACGATTATGGGGGGACCCAGAACCCTTGTCAAGCAAGGGAATTCCAGCCTGTTCTTCCTGATGCGCACCCTATGTTGGGCACCACGTGCGGATATCGATATTGATTATCTTTGCGTGCTATAGAGTCGCCTCGTACGATCGTATGATTAGAACCACTATCTTCTGATCTCGAAGTACCAGGTCTGGCTTGGGGAGACTAGTAGGGTCGGAAACCTGAGCATTCAGTCTTTTGTTGGTCGATGTATGGACCTCCACCCAGATACCGTCGACGGAAGCTCACTCGGGGGACCAAGAAAATACCGAGTTGATCTGACAACGAATGTATGTAACGTACGTCGTCTCGTACAGACATATGATGAAGTTAACTATAGGCCATAGTAGCTCGACACCCAGGCGCAAATAGGTCACAAGTATCATGCAACCACAGATGGTGCACTCGTATCGTTGCTGGAGCTGTAGTGAAGTCATGATCAGCCTCAAGTTGCAGTCGTCGAGACATATGGCTGCTACATACCCTCCCCTACAGCGATAACACCATTTGCCCCCGGACATATAGGCACAAAAGTCACACATCCAGCGGTGGCAAATCGAGCATTGCGTCACACCATCTTTGGCGGTCGAGCAGCACTCGTTGCACATGTCCAACTGGCAATCCACGCATTGTTCGAAAGCGTTAACAGGCGGCGTGTCCTCTCCGCCGACATCCCCCTTCTCCCGAGCCTGACAGCCAAAGCAAAGACCAGCCTGATGGCAGATGTCGCAAAAGGGACAGTATCGG
>JBBPNP010000398.1:0-20470 GCA_038090955.1 Xerocomellus intermedius
CTAGTACAAACCCCTGTGTAGTATATAAACCCCCAATAGAGCGCCAGAGGACCTCAGTCTTGTCCTCTTGGAGTTTTCCCTTTAACTCTAGGAGCTACACTTCTATCTCTATTGTTCTATTGTCTAGTCTTGTGCTCTACAGTGAGTACTGGTCGTTTCACTCTCACCTCTGGAACCTCAATGATATCTAATAGAAAGCATAGTTGCTCCCCATCGTGCTCAAGGTGCACTGTCCAGGCATCCATGGCAAAATGGAGACAACCTGGATATTCCTGTGATATCGTGTTAGTTAATTATACTGACTCTCCAACAACATACCTGTAGGAGCTTTCCGATACGTTCTTGACATTTTGCAAATGAGGATTTAATATCCCGTGATATTGTGGACTGCGATGGTAACTGAGTATTTGGCCGACCAGCCAGGGGAAGATCGCACAGGGCACGATCATTCATGATATTAGCCGGACGATTATTCTCGGTGATCCATTGCACTAGTTTTGCACTGTTTAAGGGATGAGTAGCTGTGGCAATTAAAATAAATGTTTCTCACCGGACGTCGTCATTAGTGTGAGACCAGTGAGTGTGTCGCACCGGTTGCTGGCCTTTGCAAGCAAAGGCTGTGAAGATTGATTTGCTAGGAGATTTTGATTCTCGTCCACCAAATGCGGCATCGACAGCCTCTTTCCCCCAACAGCCAATGGCGTGGTGCTTGAGGTTAGCAGTAGATGATTTGTCTGTAGAGTCCTGGAAACGGCAGACACCACCTATCGGAAGCTTGCACTTGTGGGCTCCACATGGGAAGAAATGAACCGGGCGGTTGTTGTGATACTGGACACAAACACCATCCAGCTTGAAAAACGAGTACACCAGCGACCGCCAGGTTTTTTTAAGAGCCGCTGTGAAGTCATGAGCATACAAGGTCACATAGTCAAATTAATGAACCTACTCAGATCTGCCTCGACATCAAGCTTAGTGGGTGGGGTTTCAATCACGTCTACGTCCGAGTCATCTATAGCAATGGGACTAGACGGGTTACCATCAGATGCCGCATTCACGGGGACAGATGACGACAACTCCGATGTTTTAGCTTTTTTCAAAGGTGGCCTGGGCCCGAGGAGGAGTTTGACGGACTTCTGAGCAGTCCCCCTGATAGCAGCCTTGATGAATTTGGGAGACTCGGATAGTGATGCCGTTGAGCGTGAGGAGGATGAGTTTGTCGAAACCGACTCCACTGAGTGGTCGTCAGTGCCCATTATCAGGGAGAAATGTTCGAACTTGCCTGGATTCTAAGCTAGTATATATGACGGCTAATTAGTATTCATTTGTTTCCATGAGCATGGCATTAAAGGACCGAGTGTTGAAGTGTTCCATTGTGCATTGGATACTGTACCATGCACGCACACATTGTGGAGAATCCCCGCACGTTTGATCCTCCATAGCACAGCCACATACCCGCGCATACCCGTAACACCGTGATACGGGTACGGTATAGCCACGGGTTTGGAAATCGAACACTGTACCCGTACCCGCTGTATCCGTACACCCCTAACCCGCGGTGTTGTCCCTACCCGTGCTATACCCTACTTATATTACATCTAGTGTGGTGCCCGGGCTGTGAAAGGCCGACCTTGATAGAGCGGAGAGAGAGGGAGAGATTTACTGTGAAACGACAAAGTTCAGCCTCCCGGCGCCACGGCACTGATTCAGCTTGCGTGATTTGTCGGCAGGGAGGGTGCGCAGGGGTACTTACAGTAGGAAGAAGGGCAGACATTCCTTTTATAGACAACACCACTGTCAGCAATTCACGTCGGAAAAAGCCAGCATCACCCAACCATCTTTGCCGACGCCATACTGGGGAAGCTCTCGAGTACCTCCTTACCCAAAGCAATCCAGAGTTGGATATCTCATCCATTTTCTGCTGTATCTTTTTCCCGGAAGCGGCAACGTGGACAACGCCGACTTCATTGTAGCGCGCTATCCTTCACCCAACATTCCAAATGTCATCCCAGTTGAACGCAAGACGAATTGTTATCAATGGTGTGTACTTTTTACTTCATTTCTCTCAGGTGTTTTCTCGTTCGCAGTTGTCTGGTCGCTAACACATTCGTTCTCATAGTCGCTCTCCTTATAGTTTCGCAGGTCGGTTGATAATAAACACATGGTTACGAATGCTGATTTAATTTGGAACTGTTGGTGTGTTTCCTGAAGGTCGCTGCACATTATGCTTACCGTGTGTGTACCTTTCATCCTCGTTTGCTGGTTTTCTCGCATTCATGTTAGCATTCTCTGAATGTTCTTTTTCACTCTTCATACGGTCCGTTATAGTGGTTCATCGGTCAGCATCAAGTGGATAAGAAAACAGAGAAACACCGCGCGCAGATATTGGCGAAGTTGGGGAAGAAAGGACTGAAACTTGACGAGTACGAAGGTGCGCAAATCCTTATCAGTTTCTACCATACACTTGCTGAATAAAATCATTATAGTATCCATATCAAAGGAAGTCGTATGCCCTGATGATATCCAAGTACGCTTTGAAGGTATGCAGTTATTTGTCCTTCGTTACCACCTGATCGAATAAACCGGCTTGAGTGATGTAGACATTGGCGGCCTCGATCCCATCATTGCTTCTCTTCGTGAATCCATTATATATCCATTAATGTACCCACACCTTTTCACGGCGTCTTCGTCACTCCTCAGTGCACCAAAGGGAGTCCTTCTTTACGGACCTCCCGGATGCGGCAAAACCATGCTTGCACGTGCCCTTGCCAAGGAATCGGGAGCTACATTCATCAACATTCCCGCATCAGTACTCACCAACAAGTGGTTTGGAGAATCGAATAAGCTCGTCGCAGGGCTGTTCAGTCTCGCTAGAAAGATGCAACCAACGATCATCTTTGTGGATGAAATAGATACGTTTTTAAGGGAGCGGAGAACGGATGATCACGAGGTGATGAGCATGATAAAGGCAGAATTCATGACGTACGCCGCTATTTCCTTCTGGAACTGGACATTCTCTGAGGCATGGATGACCCAGGTCGTGGGATGGATTGACGTCGGGAGAGGATCGAATAATGGTTCTCGGAGCGACGAACCGGCCCATGGATATTGATCCCGCTATTTTGCGCCGCATGCCGAAACGATTTGCTGTTGCTCTGCCGGGCGCAGAGCAGCGATTCAAGATACTATCCCTGGTATGCTTTTTGTTCGAAACTTATCCCTGCTGTCAAGACCAACCTTGGAAATTTATAGATGATGAAGGACACCAAGCTTGATTCTTCATTGACCCTTCAAGTACTCGCAGCCAAGACGACCAGCTTCTCCGGTTCGGACTTGCGCGAACTCTGCCGGAGCGCTGCCATGGTACCAGTGCGTGAATGCATGCGAGAGATGGCGCATGACGAGGAAGCGATCAAGAGAGTGGGGCAAGAGGTGAGCTCGTTTGTCCGTTGTACGCCGTCCCTCATCTTTGCTCACCCAACCTTGTGTTCTCGATCTAGGGATTCACCATGCGTCCATTGACATTGATCGATTTCTATGACGCCGAAGGTTCGACGCTAACGTTGACTGACCCCGATCCAGAAGATGAACCACTCCCATTGGCCGAGGAGAAGCGACTGGTGGATGGCGCTATGCCTGACACGTCGAACGACGAAGGCGTGGATTTTGAGAGTCCGTGATTTGTGCTACGCATGTCCGGCCCCTCGTCGGGGGTGTTTGCCCAGAGCGCAACCATACGCTTACCGTACACTTTCAGCTTAATAGATCAGCTTGGATCACCACTCTAGAGCCCTTAGTGACGTGGTGTCGGTATGTCTGTGATCTTCGTGGGGGCTTATCCATGCCTCTCGATCAGACAATTCTGTGGGCCATTTTTGCACTCAAATGGGAGGGAATCAAATGGAAGACGCACTTGGATGTGATATCCCTAAGATTCTTGGAGGAAGAAAACGAGCGTTCGAACGAAATAAAGGGTTTGTGCGGGCCGGGGGCACAGGCCCTATGATAGAATTGCAGAGAAGACATAGAACATGCGAAAAGTAAAAGCTATTGATCTTCATCCTGAGATGCGCAGTTACGTTTCTCATCAAGCAATCAAAAGCAGCAAAAAGCTCTGGATACACAGGGGATTGAACCCTGGACCTCATACACGTTCGCTTACAGGTCGTCCTGCAAGCAGTTGCAAAGCATGCGCGCTACCACTGCGCTATGTACCCCTCCTTTTTTTCAAGTGATCTTGATTTTATATATGAAACGTTAAGCTGTGAGTATGCGCGCGCCGGGGTATCCTGCGGCGACACTATCCTCGATTGCTAATCTACAGGCCCGTGACGCCTTGTAACCAGAGTAATACACCTAACCTGTCCCTGGGCAGCAATCTATCACCATACGCTATCGAAACCCCCTCATACCGGATTCGCCAATATCAGATTCGTCAAATATGCCATCTCTTCGGCACGATAGGTGTCCGTTGTCAGTGTTTGCGGCACTAATCCATCCAAGAATTCCAGCATCGTCTGATTAGTCGCGTCGTATTGGGGCCAGTACAAGTCCGCGCTTTCCCCGACGTTTGGATCGAGGTTCGCGACGAAACGGACGAGGTAAGAAGTCATATCCAGGCCGCCGTAGACATTGAGGATGTCGGACGCGTGGCACTGGCGTTGCAAAAAAAAAAAAAAAAAGGATCAACGAACAAACAAGAACACAGTCATCTCTGACTTACAGAACCGAGCAAAGGAACCAGTTTTAAGCGCTTATTCACTGCGCGAAGAGGAAAAAAAGATCCTCAAGACCCATGACGCATCAGCCATCAGCGGAATAACGTACGGTACGTCCAGATACTCTGCTTCCCCGCCCGATTCTGCAATAAGAACCGTCTTGCAGCCTGAAAGCCGATATCCCCCTGGAACGCAGCTAGCCGCTTAAACTGCGGCGTGGGCGCGTTGAGATAGCCCGTGTCAAATGGTGACCCTTGGGGGGGATCTGGTGGGTAATACTTCATCACCTGCTCGATCGCGGCCTTTGAGGCGTTGGGCAAATAGTACGTTTCGATGTATTCTTTGAATTGTGCGTCCGTCCTGAGTGAAAAGCGTAAGGATGAATCATCCAAATCGCCATCGTGGATCTATGTATCACGTACGTAATGTTGATGGTCGCCAATGAGAAGAGAGTTCCTTCGTCGTCGCAATTCCCTGTGAACCGAACGTTCTTATCAGAAAAAGATGAAGTGAGAAAGGGCGTCTTAAACACCAACGACGTACCACTGACGATCGGTATATCCGCAACAACTCCCTGTTGAACCAGATAGAACGGGTCCTCAGTCAAGAATACCCCATCCACGCGAGGCACCCATGCCTCATGGAGCGTCTTTGGATATCGTACGTATCGATCATCCTATGCATTAGCCACCATTCTGCCCCCTACCATACGTCCAAAAGCGTACCTGATATGCAAGTATCCCCGGAGAGTGATTCACCGCGTTCAATAACGTATTGTATGATACCTCGCGCAAGCACTGCAATGTGTCGTTCGCACCAGAACACCCCGTCTCTGCGACGAGCGCGTCGTAGTAGGGCTGTCCATGGGTGATGTCGCCCACGGGAATGACTGAACCACCTTGCATGAACGCGGCTCGGAAAAGACCCCCCGGATCTCCTCCATTCGCCACCAAGTGCAGGGCGACAGACATAGCACCTGAACTATATCCCCAACTGTATGTGATGAGGTGTCTTTGTCAGCATGGTATGGAAAGCAGTTCAAGAAGATCGCGTTACAGGGTTACTTTGGCAGGGTCTCCACCGAACGCGCTGACGTATCTTTGCACCCAATGGAGAGCGAGGCGCTCTGTCGCGAAGTAGTCAGCAACACGTTCATATTATGCACGGCGTTGTGAGGACGAGGGACACATACGGTCTTGGAGACCAAGATTGCCAATTCCGGCATCTCTGACTTCCTGGCTTGCCAAGAACCCGAACGCTAAACACAGCATATCGGTAAACATGAATGCCCTACTGGGAGTGTATGCTCACCATTCTGACTAGACCCAATTCCATAGTGAGACGCTGTTATTGCCCTGTCACCGGCACGGACGCACTCACCGAAAATTCATGCTGACGTATACAGCGGGGACGTCGAGCAAGATCGATTTCTCCACGATGATGTTGCCGTCGTGCCTGTGCCAGTCGTATGAGCGTATGTGAGGACCGTCGTACGCATTCTCAGGAACTCTCGGACGTACCTCACAGTACCGCCAAACTCGAATGCGCCTGGATAAAACCACTGTTCATGATCATTGATTAATAAAATGAAGCTAGGCAATGGGGCCTCGAAGCTCACCACGACCACAGGCAACCTTGACTCAGGCGTCGCGTCGGGAGGGGTGATCACGTTCAAGGTCAGACCTATGTCGTCGATCATCATCCTTCAGCAGTGGACAGGGAAAGAATTAAACCCACAGTCTTCTGCAGAGGTGATAGCGTTAACAAGCCAGATAGATAAATAATTGACCGTCTCGGCTGGGAGATCAGATGGTAATTGCGTCAACGGCTGCTGAGGACACGCAGGACCGTACTCCATTGCGGAGAAACTGGCGTTGTATGGGGGCAATGCCTGGGGTAGCTGGAAGCGGAGGTTGCCTGTCCTGTTTCGAATCAGGGGACATTAGATGAGCAAGATTGCGCGAGTGCCAGCCTATTTGATCGGTCGACGCACGGCGGTTGGGCATACGGGATGCCTAGGAAACGGTTGGTGGTCCCCGAAGCGACGCCCGTTACCGTCGCGTTGTCGAGGGTGACCGTTGGCGCTGCACGCGCCTGTCCGACACGACTAAAAACGGTCAGAAAAGCCAAGAGCACACTTGTCTGCAACATGATGGGAATGACGCCTGGAGAGGAGAATGACCTGCAGTGTGTTTACCACAAGGTCAAACACCGGTCAGTTACTTAGTACTCAGTTGCGCAACGTTTTGTTTATAGGGCTCTGCAGGTGACCCAACGCAACAGGCGAAAAACTATCGGAGTGGCCTAGAACCCTTGTTTATAACACTTCTGAAGCGGGGGCCTCCGAGTTCCTGGACCACGTATGCGGGCTATGTACATAATACGATTTTTACTATGCTGTAAGTTATATGTGCACATGTACATATATATAGACTTCGGGTATCGATTGGTATCGTAAGACCTACAGTACCTATTTATATCATTATGTGACGTTGAAGATTCAATGGAAGTGCTCAATGGAATTCCATAACACCTGGACCGCTCTTATACTTGCTGAATACACACTGGCTTCCTCATACTTACTACAATTCTGCCCAGTGCCCGCCCCTCGCTGAAATCCAGCGGGGAGCGGGCTGGCAAGGACCTAAGCAAACCATCATTCATTCAGCAGGTTCGATTTAAAGTCCACCCCACCTGGACTTGCCCAAACTCCACTCGAGAGCCTTCCTCCATCGCTGGCATATTCCTGGATAAGTCGTCTATTCCATGGCCACCTAATAATGCACCTCTGCCCCACTCCTAGTATTTCAAGCAACGACTCGTCGCCGTGGACCCGGGACACATCCATTACAAACAATGTACCATTGACGAAAGGTGCGTTCACGACACCTGCTGAACCAGATATGCCTTGGAACTGGTTAGTGGATCCCGATCTGATGCCCATCATTGTCGCGCTGTCGAGGGTCACAGTCGCCGCTGCACGCGTCCTACAAGGCCCACCAGTGACCACCACACGACAAAAGACGGTCAGCAAAGCCCAGAGCATGCTCGGCGTTTCCGACATCATAGAAATACCACCTAGATTCAGAGGGCTGAATGACTATCTAACACGACAATCAAACCTACCTCTCGGTTCAAGCTACATTTAGTTGTTCATGATTACCTCAACGATGGCTACTGTACTATACTCGGCTCTCCTGGGAGATTTGAATCGGAGCTGAGACAGCGGCTTGAAACGTCGCTAGGATCTCCGAACACCTTGCCTAGTACTACAACTAGCATCTGGTCCCAGCTGGTCCCATTGGCGAATTCAGATTTTAATCTCCCGTGAGTCCAACGTCTCAGAGCCTCCGTAGATTACTGACATATCCCTTTCGTTCATTTAGGATATTACGATGTACTTCTACCCTTCCTATCCTGAACAGAGTGCCAGCTATGGTCCCCTAACACCAATCACCCGACACTCATATACACAACCCACCCAAATATCCAATGCACAAAAACTTACATACATCACCTACATCGTACACTCTACATTGATACACCCTCTATTTCTCGTTACAACGGCAACGCCGGCGTTACCAACCCATCTAATAATTCTAGCATGGTCTGATTGGTGGTCGTGTCGCATTTGGGCAAAAAAAGGTCTGTACTCTCTCCAACATTGGGGTCGAGATTCGCGACAAATTGCACAGGGTAAGAGGCCATGTCCGAGCCAACGTAGACACCCAGCAGGTCGGAACCGTGGAACTGGCGTTGTCGAAATGTGATTCAACACACGAACGACGTTGCGTCACGTTCGTCAAATACGCCATCGCTTCGGCACGATACGTATCCGTCGTCAACGCCTGCGTTACTGACCCATCTAATAATTCTAGCATGGTCTGATTGGTGGTCGTGTCGTATTGGGGCCAATACAGGTCTGTGCTCTCTCCAACATTGGGGTCGAGATTCGCGACAAATCGCACGAGGTAAGAGGCCATGTCCGAGCCACCGTAGACACCCAGCAGGTCGGAACCGTGGAACTGGCGTTGTCGAAATGTGATTCAACACACGAACGAGCAAACATGTAGTAGATCTGACTCACCGAACCGAGGAAAGGCACCACCTTTAATCGTTTACTCACTACCCAAAGAAAAGAGAAACGCGGACAAGAATAAGTCCACCTCGTGATCTATGATTATCCATCACTTACCGTACGTCCAGATACTCTGCTTTCCAGATCGACTTTGCAAAAAGAATCGTCGTGGCGCTTGAAAGATGGTGTCCCCCTGGATTGCAGCAATCCTCTTAAACTGCGGCGTGAGCGCGTACAGATCGCCAGTGCCGAACGGCGATCCTTGGGTAGGATCCGAGGGGTAATGTGCCATCAATTGCGCGAGCGTGGTGGCCGGTGCATTCGGCATCCAGTATGTGCGGAGGTACTCTTCCAATTGCGCATCCGTCCTAGGGGAAAAGGTGGACTGAATCGCTCGAACGTGGATTCGTTTGGGTGCGGCTTACGTGATGTTGAGGGTTGAGAAGGAGAATGCCGTCCCTTCGTCATCACAATCGCCTACGAACCACACACTCGGAATTCATCGGAAGAGACGAAGCAAATCCAGACATACCGCTGATGAACGGTACGTCTGCAACAGATCCCTGCCGAACCAAATCTTGTGGGTCTGCTGTCAAGAATACCCCATCCACACGGGGCAACCACGCTAAGGCGAGCGACTTTTAAACCATACATATAAATACACCGGACATCTGAGTCTCTCCTCCGCCAGGGAAACGTACCTGATACGCAAATACCCCGGGCGACTGATTCACCGCGGTCAACAATGTCTCGTACGGTATCTCGCGCAAACACTGCAGCGTGTCGGTCGCACCAGAACACCCCGTCTCTGCAACGAGGGCATTATAGTATGGCTGTCCCTGTGTGATGTCTCCCACGTGAATGGGTGAGCCACTTTCCATGAACGCGGCTCGGAAAAGACCGCCGGGATTTCCTCCGTTCGTCACCATGTGCAAGGCGACGGAAACAGCGCCTGCACTCGCTCCCCAGCTGGATGTCATGGCAGCATCTTGTCAGTTTGGTAGGAAAGCACAGTGCGAGAGGATGTCCTTACATGGTGACTTTGGTGGGATCTCCCCCAAACGCGCTGATGTATTTTTGTACCCATTGGAGAGCCAGGCGTTCTGGTCCAGAACAATTCGCGATAGATCAGAAGACGCGCAGGTAAGTGTGGGTGGGGGAAACACGTACGGTCTTGGAGACCCATATTTCCAACACCAGCATCCTTGACTTCTTGGCTCGCCAGGAACCCAAACGCTAAACACGACGATCGGTAAGTACAGACAGAGAAATCATCGCTGTATTTCCACGCATGTAAGCTCACCGTTCAGGCTTTGACCAAAATTTCTCATGGTCGGACACAAATTTTCGCAGTGTGGGTACAAGAGTGCTTACCGATAGTTCATGCTGACGTATACTGCAGGCACGCCGAGAGAGATCGCTTTCTCCACGATGACGCCGCCGTCGTAACTGCATTCGGATAGCCGTGTATCAAGACAACGATATGCCTGATCAAGGACTCCAGGACGTACACGTTCGTACTACCAATCTCGAATCCACCTCCATATATCCACTGTTCGAGAGATTGTTGATCAGCGGCGGGGACGAGAGGCAATGGATATGGGTTCCTCACCACCACCACAGGTAACTTGGAGGTGGGGGTCGTGCTGGTGGGGGTCACCACGTTCAATGTCAGACCTAAGTCGCCGATCTTCCTTCAGCCTTGGACTCGAGGAAGATCTGTTACGCACAATCCTCTGCAGAAGGGGTGACGAGGTTGTGGACCAAGTTGGTCAAATAGTTGATTGTCTCAGCGAGGAGACCAGAGGGCAACGGGAGTTCGATTGCTTGTTGCGGACACGCGGGACCGAATGCCGTTGCGGAGAAACTGGTAGCGTATGGTGGCAATGTCTGGGGTAGATGGAAGCGGAGGTTTCCTGTCCTGTTGCAAAAAGGGGAAATCAGGACAGTCAGATGACTGATAAGGAAAAGGCATTGGGTAAATCGACGTACGGGGGTTGTGCGAACGGGATTCCCAGAAACTGGTTAGTAGATCCCGAGGTGACGCCCGTCACCGTCGCGCTGTCGAGAGTGACCGTCGGCGCTGCATGCGCCTGCACAGGGCCAGCCATCACACGACCCAAGACAATCAAGAAAACCAAACATGACGCACTCGTCTGCAACATGATTGGTTACAGGTGCCTATGAATGGGGAGCAGGCGAAGTGACCATCGTTGGCCGTTATATGTAACCACAGTGCCAGGTATTTATGACACGATCGGGTCCACAGTGAATCCGCTTCAACGGTATGTCGCGTGTTTCCTTACGTACCATAGTGGGCGCCGTTCAAGTCAGCCTATCACAGTTCGAAAAAGCTGCTGGAAAGTCGAACTCAGCTGATTTCCGCGTTACTTCAGGGTCTTTCCGATCAGAGCTCCCTTAAGCGGGACAAGAGTCATAAATGGGTGGTTGTGTGTACTCACTGTGGGAATAATTTGGTAATAGCCTATGCTATGTCCCACATGCCGCACACCTGTAGTTAATAACATCTGAGAGAAATGTCAGATCCAATGATCCCCGTGAAATGTCAGCATCTAAACGCCCCAAAAAAGTGCATTTAGGTCATGCCAGCCGCGTACATTCCACAAAATGCGCGTTTTGGTGGCGTTCCAACTTGAAGTTGCAGCTACAGGTTTCAGGAAGGTTTAGGTAAGGTGGGTGCTGCCTCGGCGTTACTGTAAAAACTCAAGGAGTGACGCAAATAATCCGAATTTGTACCAGTGCGATATAGAGGCACGACCCAGTACGGATTTAGATTTCCAGTCGGCCTGAAATGAACAGATTTTTCAGATTTACCTAAATCTTCTTGAAACCCGAAATTTTGAAACAGGGGGATCGTTGGCTAACATCTCTCTCAGATGTTATGTACAGGTGGATGGCAGGAGAAAATACCAAGCTTGCCATGAGTGGCAGTGTAGATGGTTTAGTCAGCAGCCAGACGTCAACTTAGTGCAACCACGATACTAATCGACGAACACTTCGTCCAGTCCTCCCTCTCCATGATGAGTTCAGATGACATTGTGACAACGAGGAAAAAAAGGGGGGGAAACGACATGTAAGGCGCATCAAGGGGAGAAGGTAGGTTGCAAGAGCCTACAATCAGAACGCCACATATCATCAGGTGGCCGCATGCATTGTGCACGTTCGTGCTCGATCTCCTGAGATCTCCGTTCCAGGATTGGGGTGTGAGAGTATGAAGTAATGCCCGACTATGGGAACACGGGAATTCAAGTTGGGGGCTGAAATAGGACACAAGTGTGAACATGACTGGCTCGTGCCTAAGCGGGAGGGTTTTACCATCCGCTTGCTTATTCTTGATCCGCACAACCGAAGGTGCGGTGTACGGACGCAACTACGTACCGTTTGACACCAATCCATCCATACACAGGCACCCGCCCGGGGATTGGGGTAAACTGGTCGCTGTCCGTGTCTCGGAAGCATGTGCGTGGTACAGGACTCGGAAGTCGTCTGTCAAACTAAACTAAACCCACCTAGCGAACTTCGTTTACGAAGTGTTACCCTCGGATATCTGGGAGCTCTGAGCGTGCCTGATGAGTCAGATCTAACGCTGCGTAGCTTCCAAACGTCCAGGAGATCGGTTGGAGAAACGTACTAGGTGGAGTAGTCGGGATTGAAAATTACGACACAAACGTGTTGGCGGAAGTTGCCGACCAGCGGAGCATCTTCGATCACTCATCGACGAGCACCACCGAGTCCAACACTGAAAACCCAGCCGCCACACCCCCCTCATTACTCTCCACCCCTTTCGTCCGCATCAACCACCCCACATCACCCCGTTCCTTGCGTACGATCCCTTCGTCTCTTCCAAACAACGCCCAACCAAATATGCCCAACTCGGAAATCGTCTCTACACGGACCAACTTTGCTCGCTCCTCGTCCTCGTTCTTTCCAGCTCCACTCACACCGGACACGGGGCGCACGAGATAAGATCCTGTCCCAACCGGGGGTACGATCAACGCCATCGCAATCCACGCACTTCGTTCCTCGACCGAAAGTCCCTCCAGAAACGCAGGAATGTCTCCCTTGTAGATATTATTCCCACCGCCTTCGCGTTGGGGTTTGAGCACAAGTTTATTGGCGTGTCGACGGGCGAGGGTCGTCCCGAGGGGTCCCCCCGGGCTGCGCTCTGCGTCCGGAAACGAAGTGGAAAGAGTGGGTGGGTGCTCTGTATCGAGCGCCCACATGGGCATCCACGACTCCCGAAGCTCCGCCACCGCCGAGGCAGCAGCACCTGATTCCAAGGTGGCAAAGAACTGCTCGACCACGCCGGGTTGGCTCAGTGCCTCCTGAACCTTTTTCCCACCTGCCAGTTGGAGGGGTATAGTCGGACACTTGATCGCGCGGCTTCGTTCGAGGGTGAGACGTGCTGACCAGTGTGTCTCTGTGGGAAAGTCAGTCGGGGTGTATCCCGCGCGGAAGTAGACCGTCGATATCTCGATCGGGTTGGAATGGGAGGGGATGGTGAGGAGGAGAGTACGGGAGGGACCGGAGAGCGATGCGGTGGTAGCGAGCTCGAGGAGGGTTTGACGGACGATGCGGATGTCATGTCTGGTGGTTGGGTAGACCGGGAGTGTGAGCGGCGCGTATCACGAGCACATACGCGGTCACGGTGAGCACAGACGTACTTCTCTAACAATTCGTAATCGAGCCAACGTTGGTCAAAGACGTTGCGCTCGTTGGGCTGTATGACAAATAGAATATAGGCACTGCAAAGACGTGAGTGGGAGTGAAGCAAGAACAGGGAGGGGGTCATTTCACCTTGGCGCACCGTATGCTCTGTGCGCTTCTGCGAGGCCGCTTGCAAGTCCCGAGATGGTATCGTTTGCGGGAAAGTTCTTCGGCTTGAGGTGAGGCGATACATGGTAGTAATCTGTCAATGCGTGGAGGTATCTAAATAACCACGCTTCGTCAACTCTCACATGTCATATTGTGACGACCCACACCTGTGCATCGCGGCGACCTTGTCGGAAAGCGAACCAAACGAGGAGGATATCGTGTTGAATTCTACTTGTTTAAGACCGAGCCTGTGTCCCTCGCCAGTATGGAGGAGATAGTCTGAGCGAAAGAGACCGAGATGCAAGGGCTGGGTAGCGTCATTGAGCGACTCGGTCTTACACAACGCAAGGGGCCATTCACCTGAACGATCCCTTCCTCCCTGATCTCTTTCCACCCCTTCCACAACCTTCTCACGAACTCGTCCGCCTGGCCGACACCCACCTCTGCGCCCATCACGCGATCCAGAAAATCGTCGTCGGTAGCGACACGCGCGTACAGGTTGTTATATACCGACTGCAATCGCTGTGCTTTATGGAAGAGAGCGCGAGGCACAGGGGCAGGTAGGAGCGATATCGGGGCGTGTATTACCGAGGTTGGGGAAGGAGGTTGGGAAGGGGTGGGTGGGAGATAGGCGAGGCCGTGTGCGAGGGCGTATGTGGTGGCGTGGTGTGCGAGATTCGCGAGCTGGATCTCGGTGAGTTGCGGTGGCCATTGCGAAAAATCGAACGAGCTCATCGTCGGCGACAACGACGACGGCGAGGATTACTGATAAGATTGGTGTCACGTGACGTGAGGACGGAACCAATGATCGATTACTCCTGTCTTCTTCCTCAACGTTGACGATGGCAGCAGCAAGGAAAGCAAACCATCTCTGCATCCACCGTGCTGCTGAAAAATAAACACAGATCTCTCGCCACCTGCCTCTTTTGCAAGATCATCAAAGGCTCGTACTTTCACCGCGTCTACTTCTTATAATCATCATGACCCCACCCCACAGGCGACATACCTAGCTTCAAGCTCGTCGAGACTGGGCACTCGTGCGTACCATATCTCCTCTCTCAAACAACCCCAACACTCGCCCGTCTTAGATATGCCTTTCTCGACATTGGCCCACTCTCCAAAGGCCATGCCCTCATCATTCCCAAAGGTAAACACTCCCCCGAACCAGCCACACAGCTGACCCTGAGTGGCTAAACAAAAAAAAACAGACCATGCCGTAAAAGTGCACGAACTTCCTGACGAATACCTCGCTGACGCACTCCCTATCGCCAAGAAGATCGCGCTCGCACAGGGGCTCGAGAATTACAACATTCTTCAGGTCTGTCCGCCATTTATATCCTATCTTTTCACTGTGTACCCACTCACACGCTGCACCTGACGCAGAACAATGGACGCCTAGCACACCAAGAAGTAGACCATGTCCATTTCCACGTCATTCCAAAACCCAACGAGACCGAGGGACTCGTCTTTAGTCCCGAAAGCTGGCCCGTACAGCATCCCTCCATGGACGACCTTAAAGCATACCATGCCGAATTAGTCGGAAAGCTGGAAGCTGGTAAACTGTAGGATCACGATCTGTGAATGTTCGTTGGCCAGAAATCACACTCCTATCAGATATTTCATAATATTGGATACTGTACGGGTGCGATGATAGTTAGTTAGTCCACCTCCGAAACGCTTGCTTATCAGCTGGCAGAAGCCCGCTACAGTGCGGTGGCAGTGCCGAGTCAGGGGCTAGAAAGCCGAGAGAAGCGCAGAATAGTGAGCGGATTCATTCCTTGAGTACGTACTAGCATGAGGGAGCCGCCACAAGGTTTGCATGTTCAGCATACGGCGTCGATCAGTCAGTGGGTGTCCAGTATTATGTTCGGTGAGATTTTGTGGGCTTGGATCTGGACAGATATCTTGCTGCGTGGCTCGCAGATCCTTGCAGGTTAAAATCGGTGAATTGTCACGAGCGCGAGATCCATCTCACAACTGAAATGGTTATTCTTGATTTGCAGGTGGGCCTTCCCAGTGCTTGCCATGTGAGATTTAGAAGGATTGTCTCTGTAATGAAGTATCGCGTGACTGAATGACGGTCCACGGACGCGACAATCGCTGCAAGAGATGTTTCGGAAAGTCATGTCAGTCGTGCACAATTTTACTTCTGTCCGGTCCTAGGACATCCTCGACCGTACGTGACTGTGTACGGTGGTCGTAGCTCAGATGCTTCCATTCTAGGAAGTATTCACACATATGGCAGTGGCATCTTAGAGCTCGATAACCAGTACGGTGACCATGACCACGGCAAGGCAAGCAGATAGAACAAGTATACCTATCAGCCGTATCGCTGATAATCAAAATATCGCAGATCTCTCGACACCTGCGCCTTTTGCAAGATCCTCAAAGGTAAGTTCCCTAGCCGCCACAGCGTCTACCTCATACCCATTGACACCCTGAACCCCTACCTCGCAGGCGAGATACCCAGCTTCAAGCTCGCCGAAACCGAGCTGTCGTACGTACTACACATCATGCTCCTCTCTCTTGCAAATAACCTCCAGCTCGTCATCATAGATATGCATTCCTACCTCTCCCTCCAGTCACGGAAGGTCACGCGCTCGTCATCCCCAAACGTAGGTAACCCTCCATGACCGATTCCCTACACCCACCTCACCTCTGTCCGATAACTACCCAGACCACGCCGCCAAGATGCACGAGCTGTCCGACGAATACCTCGCTGACGCAATCACTGTCGCCAAGAGAATCGCCATTAATCAGCAGCTCGAGAACTATAACATAATTCAGGTTCGTTTTCGTACCTCTCCCATTTGTTCCTACCATCAAGTCGTCTGCTTCACCCGGTCCCAACTCACACCATACCGCGCCTCACAGAACAACGGAAGGATAGCATACCAAAGCGTCGCCCATGTCCACTTTCACGTCATTTCCAAACCTGATGAGGATACGGGCCTCGTGGTAAAATGGCCCCCACAGAAATCTGAGGAGGAAATTCGTGTTTTGCGTGCCGAACTTTTCGCAAGGCTGAGTGCTAGGGGTAAAACAACCTGTGAACCCCACGTCTTGAACTTTCATGTAAGAGATGTGTTTGGCCGTTAGTTACCCTCCTAAGATGTGTTTGAGAAATCCTCGTCCCCCGGTCATAATCCAGTAATAAAGTTGTTTCTTCCTGTCGCGCTCCAGCGCCATTTAGCATGCCAGGTATGACCACAGGGCAATCAACCAGACTGCACCACAAGGTAGGCATCCCTTAGGACACTCAGAACCTACAAGTTTCGCATTGGAAAGCCATCTCTCCACTCACTACTTGATTTTTTTTCGCCGATTTGGGCGCGAAGGGGGGGTCCCTTACTCATTCCACATGCGAGAGAAATGCAGAGCGCCTTGAGCGAGCCCGTGGTACGAAGTACCGTCACAATAGACTCGGGACGAAGAGATGATACGAAGCGTTACTAGACTCGAAGCAATTAGATTCTTTCCCCGTATCCGGTGACAACACCAGTCATTCCTAGACTCTAGTAGGTGAGCACAACCATCATTTGTGACGACGTAACTCACCGATCACGAAAATTGAGAGCAACTTGATGGTTTTGCGGTATAGGTGTGATGGTATCCGATTCGTGGCTATGTAGACTATGCCAGCAACATTGTGATTGGCTGGACTTCACTTCGTGGCACAAGTTGGAAGTGAGCAAAACCACATCGGTTCGAACTCTGCGGCGAGTGATAGGCTTATCACTGATCCATATGACATCACGAAGTTAGGTGTCGGCACGATCTTTGATCGGTGATGTTCAGAAGAGTACCGTTGACGAGCAGGGCCAGATCCATTTTTGGTAAGAAAAATAAGATTGCGGTGCTGAGTCCCGGGTCCTGGTACCGCCGCATTCGTTCAGTCACCTTCTGTGACCGACAAGCTCTGACAAACATAGGGAAGTGCTAAATAACAAAGTATCTTTTAATTCAAGAACTTAACATGCTGTGCACGTTATTTGTGAGGTTCTCTTGGAGAATCCCGGGCGGGGTTGATTCACACCAAACCAGCTTTCGGGTCATGCGTATGGTCAGAATGGCACAATCTTCTAATCTCGAAGGGTTTAGGAAGACTAGGTCATACCATCAATGCGGACACCCTCAGATCTCAGGAAAATGCTGCCTCCCTTGACGATGCCTATGGTGCTCAGAAAGGCAAGTCATGAGTCCCTCTTATCGAATCAGCCAGCAGCATGCATTGACGGCTCGCCCAACCTGAGTGTCGGCATCATCACCGCGTGCCGTGCGGAGCCCTGGGTGACGCTTACGAGTGGCTGCGCTCTGCTACTTTTTGAGGAGTTCGAGCGTGGTCACGCGTTCGTTTTCGTTTTCGTTTTCGGTGTCACTGGTTGTGAGTCGACAGCGTACATGAGATTGCTGGCCTCTCACGTGTTCACGTTTTTCTTTCTTTCTTTTCGTGTGACAGCTTGCACCTACTCGCCACCCTCCGCGTCAATCTGATTTTGCACAAAGCCGACGCTTCGTTCTCAATGGAACTGGGCCTCGATGCTGAGAAGGTACTGGCACACAAGTCGAAGACAGACAACACCCAGCAGCTCCCCGCCTTACTTCTCTATTGTATAGCATTCTCCCACATAAGGAGAGTCCTATACATACACAGAACGTTCTAGAGTCTCGCAGACTTCAGTCCCGTCCTTGCATCCAAACTGTGCTGCAATGTGTCTGTACACCCGATTCCAATTTGCTAACCCCATTCGCCAAGCTACTGCCGTTAAGCTCGAGATTTCGCCCGTCGCTCCTATCATACCCAACAGTATTAATGGTCTCCCCATTGTATTTTAGATAACTGCCCAGCACGTATTTCCTGCCTCGCTCGCTTCTTCTCACCGATTCACCGCTCAGTTCATGGTTCATCTGGCACATTCATTCCCCCACCGGGGCTCCCGTTCAACCTCACACACGAGGGTTCGTTGGCAACCCTACCATCCAATCTATTTCCCCCTCACTGATTGCCACTTACCTATTTCGTCACTCCTGCCTCCTCGACGTCTTCCGTCTCTCCATCTCCCTGCTCTCTCTCCGAACCCGGCCGTCCACGGCATCATGCCCATCATCCACCCCACGAGTCCAAACTCCACGATATACAGAAGTCAAGTTTGCCCTCACTCTCATTGGTGAGCCCCTTTTGTTCAATTCTTGCTCGTATGTTTAGGTCTCCCCCGCGACAAAGACCAAGCCATCAAATCGTCATGCGATATATGGCCTCACCAAGATGTACCCACCGTCTTCCTGACCTCGGGTCGCCCAATGGTCTCCTCGATGTCAGGTTCGAATCATTGCCATGGCACCAATATACTTCACTCCACTTCCTGCGGCACTCATCTGCCCTCCCTGATCTCTCCGACAACCCAACCCACTCCTGTTATTTCGCCCGTCGCCTTGTATTCAGCCCAGTCCATTTTCCCACAACTTCAGCAGTGTGATATTGTGCTGATCAAAGGCTTCGTCCACGAGGTGCTGCATCGCTCACGGACTTCAGGATCAGTTCTTCAAATGGCACTATGCTACCTTCAAGCTATGGATCTCGTTTGGAAAGAAAAGCAAGCTTTCTCATCTCCCTCCCCGGTGGCATTGGATGATGGTCGGATATCCTAAGGTGAGGTCGGCATCGACTACGACACTCTCTGCTGAATCATCATCTTCCAACAGTCTACTCGCTATCATACGTGTCAATCCGATTGCGTACGATGCTGATACTTCATTCTCAATGGAACCGGGTTTCGATGCTGACAAATTGCTGGCACACAAGTTGAAGACAGATAATACTTCCTTACCCCCTCTCCTGTATCCCTGTCGCACCTTCCTTATGTCACTCATCTCTTGAACTGCTTACAGCTCCAGTCCGTCAACCCCAGGGCTTCGAGTCATGGATTGTCTCTGAGCCACAGCATAATCTGTATTTATGTAGATTATCGAGATCGTGCTGATGACCTTCTGAACCGCACGAGGACGGATCGCTGTCCGAAAGTGGACAGGGGGGAATCCCAAGTCACATGCGAGCACGAGTCAGGCGCGCACAGTTGATAAGTTTTTCGAGATAAGTATATTAATTCAAATGTGTGTGATATTGGTCACACGTCACTCACTGCCGAACCCTGCCGCCCAGGAGAGGACCCCAGCTGTCAGAATTTAGGATTCTCGATCAAAAAAGAGGCTGGCCCTGCTCGTCAACGGTAGAAGAGGCTATATGCGTTCCGCACTGTCCCCGTCGCGAACGTACACCAAGCGACAAATACTACATCCGCAAAGTTATCCGAGGAAAGAGGGCCCGGGCTTGTCAAGCTGTAAGACCCGTTTTGGGATCGCTTAGATGCTCGTGCCAAGCGAATGAGAGAGGCTCCCTTGGTGGGGAAGAATTCTTGAATTTCAGATAGGTTGCAGATGCGGCTAAGTATGTACTAACTAATATCCGTCCTCGGAGATTGAGTGAGCGCCATGGCGAAATCTTCCCCCCCCCCTGTGACTCATGCCCAGTAGACATGCACCCGAGTGAGCACAACGACTGTAACGACGGCCAACGAGCGGCTCGACGAGACTTGAAAATATAGTCTATTAGTACAGTGCTTACTACAGGTACCCGTGCAATCGATAGATTACATGCTATCTGAAAATAACCCTTCTCGATCCTCTACATCGCGGGCATCAACAAGGCTCCCACCCGCTCCGCCGCGCCGTTCCCCATCGCCCGCCTCACGAACGCGAGTCGCTCCTCTCGCCATCCAGCAGTACCCCCGCCCCCGCCCCCGCCCTCGCCACCTCGATAACACGTCGGCGGCCACACGAACAC
>JBBPNP010000399.1:0-20408 GCA_038090955.1 Xerocomellus intermedius
GGGTGAAATCTGACCAAAAAGATTGAATGTATGGCAGACAAACAGGTAGAAAATAAACTCACCAGAAACCCACTCGGTCATGGGTCCACTCATGTACACCTCCCCTCCCAACCCACCCATCATTTCGTGGAAACATTCGATTGCATCCGTTACGAGGTCGATCGCTTCCAGACGTTCACATACGACCCGATAAATTGTGACTCTGGGAAGCGAGAACTGCAATCCATTAGAGTGTCAATCCCACGAGGCTACCACGGTAAAAGGAGATACTCGCGCTGGCTGCGACAACCAAGGCATCCTTCCACTCGCCACTCGCCAATGTTGCTTTTGCCCACTCTCTCAATATCGGCGTGGGACTCCGTAGATCGAAGTTTGCAAGAGGTGTCGGCGCTTCATTGTGCTGGGCTGTGTTCGAGGCCGCCTCACCGTCACTTTCGGGAGCGGAGAGGTATCTGTGCGTGAAATCTGTGGAGAAGTTTCGAACCCACTGCAACCAAACTGATTGAGCATAAACTGACCAGAAACCCACTTGATGAGGGGTCCGCTCATATAACCCTCATCATCAATGGTATTTACCATTTTGAGAAGAGATTCGCCTGCATCTTTCGTTCGACCCGCTGCATACAGGGAGTCACACAGACGCTGTCGAATCATGATGTCGAGATCATCAAATTTCCATCCGAATATCTGTCAGAGTCGATGAGTGATTTTCGATACGTTGCAGTACAATCATTAGAAAGCTTACCAACGAGACCACCAAGAGCGGTCGGCCTCCATAGTGTCGCATTTGAGCTCGTGCATGCTCGAACGATTGTATTGCACCCTCGTAGTCGCTGCACTCCACGTGCGAGTTTCCAAGGAGAAGATACATATATGCCTACTGGAAATGTCAGTGGTGATATCCGCCGCGTGGTAAAGCGTGTGCACCTGCCTGAACTACATAGCAGATTGAGTTGAAGGGGACCGTGGTGATGAGGTCGTCTACGCGTGATATCGCGTCGCGGTGCTCTCCGGCTATAAACACGATGATAGCCTGAGGGATATGTGCAGCTGAGGGGGAACTAAGTCGGAAAAATACAGACCTTGACTAGAAGGAGAAAGGTAACGTGAGATGAATGGAAGCGTTCGAATGCGATGTCGCAGGCCCGATAGCCCTTGTGCCTTTCCCCGTTTCCAACAAGCGCTACACTCTTTGCGATGTGGCCAATGATGGACGGCTGGATTTTGATGGCCTTGTTGTAAATTGGTATCAGCGTCAGTGTATGTGAGAACGGAGGAACAAGCACCTCCTCAGCATCGACGAGCGCTGCGTCCCACTGTCGCAAACGAGCTCGGACGAGAGCTCGACTAGCGAGTACAATATGGATTGGACTCCGAGACTCGGGGATCGCTGCGGTCAGTAACGCGTCCGCGTTCTCGAGCTGATCATACTTCCATGAATCGAGCGCAGCGGAGTCGATCCGAATGACAGGTTCCTGGAAAGTGGGAGGTAAACGAGACAATAGGATTGAATCCTATTTGGAAAGACGAGCGGAACAAGAAGGTTGTTCAGATGCGCCATACTTAATGCAAAGAAACACGATACCGACAGTCATGCGAGATAGGCTTCTGATGGTGATTTTCGCGCTGTTTCCACCAATTGCAAGAAACCGGTCGTCTGGTGAGAGTGCGATCGAACGGATAGATTGAGTGTGTTGGATGCAACCGACTCGGGTGTGTGTCGACGTATCCCAAAACGTGACGGTATCGTTTGTAGAATATGCGATGAATTTCCCATGCTGCGGTAGGGCAATACACGACGAGCCGTTGGTATCGGGAACTGGACATTCCGAGACTGTGGACCCGGTGGATGCTTCAAACTGCTTGATTGTCCCGTCGGATACGACAAAGAGGTGGTTGTTGGACCAGAGGAGACCAGCGTTGAACAACGTGGTTACTTTTACTGGGATGCGCACGAGCGAGTGGCCGTTGTTGCTGTCCCAGACTTGAACAAAACGAAAAGTGGCTGTCGCAATTCGATCACCTTGCGGCGAGTATTTAGCTGCCATCGAGTACCCTTCGTTGAGTGTTAGTACTTTTTTGCGAGCTGCGACGTCCCAGACCATGACTGACAGGTTCCCCGATCCAATCATGAGTCGAGTCGAGTCGGGCGAGAAATCGACTCCCCAGATGTGACCGACATTCTCCTTGTAAGTGAAGACTTTTTCGAATGTCTTTGCGTCCCACACAATCGCATAGCCACTGTACGTCCCCGTTGCGATCCATCTGCGATCCTTTGACACTGCGAGATCGCGGACACTGGCCCTGGACCGCGCTGCCATTCTTCCCATTTGCTTGCCGTCTTTTACACTCCACACTTGAACCGCGTCGTCACCGCCGCTGACGAGATGCTCGCCATTCGCTGTAAATGTCACTGCCTCTATTCTCAGGCTGCTATCGACGTCGATTTCGATGAGCGGGGAACCCTCTTTGTCCAACGGTTAGCATTGCTGCAACTCCATTTCTCTAGTACGCACCGGTCATTGTCGACGACGTGGTCACCAACGACACTGTCGCAGAGCAATGGTGAAAGTCAACGAAAAGTTGTGGTTCGGATGCCTTCTTTGCAATTGTATACCCGTTGCCTTTCATCGATATAGATCAGGCACACGGAAGTTTCATCACCTCGTGTTTTCGGCGCTTGCTCACGCGGGCCGCGTTCCCACCGAGTAATCGTCCCTCCACCAACTTCAAACTTGGCACCGCGTCACGAAAACATGCATACGAATAATTATCTGCGTGGCCGACAAGTCGTCACCCGGTTCGTGCTGCAGCACATTTCATTGTCAGATATATATGCTCGACGAATTCAAGACAATCCATGGGTTTCTGCGTCCATGTGGGTAAGATAATGAATGTCCTGCTCCGCGGAGCAGACATACCTGAGTCGAACGTGTGCATTTGGCATATTCGCTTGGTTTCCGGGCAGGTTGTTACACTGGTCTCACCCCCGCGATGTACGTATACCTCAACCCAGTTCCCCTATGCCATGTTTAACACGGCACTCTCACCAGGCTTGCAGAGTGGCCCGTGGGGATCACTCGCAATCATCATTCCACCTCCCGTAGATACCACATATCTAAGAGTGCCTCCGTGCACACCGTTCGCGGGGCAAGGTGTTGATCCAGCTTGCTCAACTTCAGTGACGTACTATTCCCCAATCAATCCACCGCTTTCTCCATTGCTTATCGTACGTACAGCCTCCGACTCCTACACAAATGTTGGTTTGTTTCCCCGTAGGCTTCTAATTCAATCTTGTCACTGGCATCATTCGCATCAGCAAAGAACTTCTGCTTTACCATCGAAGCAGGTCAGCAAGATCACCGCGACAATCTACAGGGAATATAGAGTCCCAGTATCTCTCGGCCTTATCGTCTCCACGATCCCGTTGTACCACCTTGATACGTCGAGCGTTTATACGAGTATCTGTAGCGTCATGGAACGAAGCGAGAGACCAAGATCGTGCTTTATAGAACCCGGTTATCAGGTGAACAGTAGTAGACGCTGTGGCTGAATCCGTTCGGTTCGGTTTGAATCGGTCCGAATAGTGTTTTTCTGGCAACTCCGACTCCTGTCTCCGACATGCAAACCGACCTACTAAACGCTCTCCTGATTCCTGAACACCCGACTCAAGCTTGCCTCAAGTATAAATGACACCACTAAGAACGCCAACTCGGAACAACGCTGAACAGTCCTACTAGTTCCCCTGGCCTCCGTAATGGTACTTTGCTACGTTTGTGCGGGTCACCTCATTTGGAGATGTGGACCTGGTGACGTGTGAATGGCCCAGGCCCCAGGCTGTCCTGGGAAATAGACACGAGGGAACAACGTGAGTGCTAGTCTGGTTGCTCGTAGGACGCTGAGATTTCATTCCCCTTGCCACTCGGACAGATCTACCTTCAAGAATCCACACTGATGTGGTGGAGTGGGCTGCTTCGAAGGCGGGAAAAATTGCCAGCATTAAAGGGTAATTGAACTTACTACTTCGTCTGGGACCGCGTCCTAACTGAGGAATTATTACAGAACCCTCGAGGTGCAGAGACCAAGAATCCGAAGACGCTAAATCACTGGATAACCAGTCATCTCACGAACAGGACAGACCAAAGGGTGAGAAAGATAAGCTTGGCGTAGGCCGATTGCTATAATCTCTCACACAATGCAAAATGTAGAACCACGTCGTATCGATATCCATGCAGGTCCAGTAACGTCACTGGTCTTCTTCGTTGACGGAGAGCACATCGTGAGCGGCTGCGGGGATGGGTCAATTCGACGATGGAGGGTAAGCGATTGCCGCGAGATAGGACCAACGATGCAGTCCGATGGTACGGTGAATTCTGTAGCTGCCTCGCAAGACGGAAAGTGGATTGTGAGTGGGGGAGTTGATCACAAGGTGACCATTTGGAATGCGACCAGTCACCAAAAGGTCGGCGAGCCAACCGAGCAGTACGGAGGGGGCGTCACAGCACTGGACATCTCACCAGACTCATCGTGCGTTGCAGCAGGTTCGGAAGATGGGTCAGCGATTATCTGGTGTTTGGAGAATGGAGAACGTATTGCAGGTCCATTGAGACACCATGAATCTCAGGTTTCATCCGTCAAGTTTTCTCCGGCAGGCGATCGGCTTGCTTCAGCATGCACTGGTTGGGATTGCGATTCGATCCGCATTTGGCACAGTCGCACTGGTGACCAACTAGCATGCCTCTCAGCTGATACTAAACCGACCTACTCGCTCGCCTGGACCCGTGACGGCCAACAGCTTTTCGCCGGGGGGCCACGTGGTTCAATCAGATGTTTCAATATCGCCACCCGATCAACCTTGTCGATATTGGGGGACCAGATCTCTGATTCCGTGACTTCTCTTTGCATCTCCAATAATGGTCGGTTTCTCGTCGCTGGTTCAGCGTCGGGTTGTTCTCTCAGCCTCTGGGATGTCAACACGTTTCAACCCATCCGCCCCACCCTTTTTCAACCAAGTGAAGTTCTAACAATAGCCATCTCACCGGATGACCAGCATCTCGCTAGTGGAGCAATCGATAAGAAAATTTCTATTCGGAACCTCTCCGATATTGTTCCATCGTCCTACTTCTTTCATGTAAGTATGCTAATGTGTTCCGCGGCCTTGGTGGACTGATTTCATTCTTAGCGTCTAACACCCTCTCTGAGGGATTCGGAGCCCGTAAGTTGATTCACATTGATCTGGTCGTACCAAGCTGTCACTCATACTTCTGGTGGCTTCGAATCGTAGTTCACGTATACGAGTAAAGCAGTACATGAGGCATGGAGATACGGAAATTTGGAAAAGGCGGAGGAAATCTTGTCAAAGGAAATCACAAATCCAGATTGTCCAGAGTTTGTCAAGTATTCCCTTGCCAACCGCGCTCTTGTTCGGGCGCGATTGCGTAAATGGGATGAAGCGTTGGAGGACGCTCAAACGGGACAGGTAATTCGCACTTCCTCTTCCGTGCTGAGTCGACTGAATCTGTTCCCCATGAAGGCAAATAATGCTGATGTACCGCCGATAACTTACGTCGCCAAGGGATTTGTTCTTTTGGGGCAAGGAAACCATCAGGAGGCGGCGGAAGCATTCGACTCTGCGCTTCGCATTTGCGATGACGACGCAAGATCATTTATTGAAGTCATCAGGGTAATATGACCATATTATATCATGTGATTTTGGATTCATCACTGCACGTAGTTCATTATCCAGTTCGAAGTCGGACATCATGATGAAGTCGAGGTCATCCATTGTGAAGCTGGCCCCGCCGAGATCCGCTCCGTAGTCAAGGTAAGCACTCAACGCACTCCGACTGCCAATGTTACTGATATTGTATTCAGGCGCGGATGCTCATTCTCCTCGCTGAAGGTTCCGTGGTGGAACAAAACTATGACAAGGCGATACAACTTTTGACGAAAGCACAAGAGCTTGGTCCTTTCATCCAAGTTCCGGAGCTAAGGACGATTTCGCTAGTAAGACACTTGGTACTTTTTCAGCGTATCGTTGACATCCCTGGAAGATTTTTGGTTGGAACTTTGATGGCCTCAAGCATACAATTTATCAGGAAAAGTGTACCGCCTTTCTTGCTTCCGATCGCATGCATGAGGCGATAGACTCCCTTCTGGTGATGCAGAGCGATCTGAAAGGAGAGGTAGAAATGAGAAAGGAAGTGTATCAATGGCTTAGTGGTAAGCTTCACACACCAAGTCGGCACAAATGGTCTGAAAACTTGCGATTAGACTTCAAAAAAAAATGTTTTGAGGCATCTGAGAGCTTTGGAGAAGAAGCCATGCGCAACGATAATCACGATGACGCCATTGTCTGGTACTCTGCAGCGTTGGACCTGAATCCAGCAGCGCCAGAACACATGTTCATGAAACGGAGCGAGGCATACGCGGCGAGGGGCGCATGGGAAAATGCTCTAATGGATGCAAACGAGGTATATCCTATGACGGATCGTCGCGAAGCACAGCTACAATGATCACCTTCATTCAGGTTATCAGGCAGAACGTTTCACTCCCTCAAGCGCACGAAATGAAACGTCGTGCGCTCCAGAATCTTGGACGGTATGACGAGATCGTCAAGACGTTGAATGAGCTACCCGATGGTCGTCAGTATATCACGTTCCATCTCTGGAAGGCGTGTGTTAACACTGGCATCTTTGTAGCACTGCGTCATCAGCATACACGCGCGAAGGCGGCCATTGACGAAACTGTCAAGGAGGCCCTTCACAATGCCCCACTCAGAATGATAGACACCAAGACTGGGCATCTGTGCGAGGAAGCACGTTTGAGAAGCACGTTTGAAGGCGACCCAGTCTTTGGGGATTTGATTGTGTCAATAACGGAGTGTGTGCCAGTGGACACTGCACGCATCAAGCACGTTGTCAAGGAGTTTTTCCAATATGCCATGTTCTCCCATAGATGGCAAGGCAGAGAACCTCTGTGCGGTGATGTCGGGGATCAATCCGTATATAGTCTTCCGACGGACGAAATCCCTACGGCCATCAAGCTCCAGACCTTTTGCAAAACCGCCGGCAATGCTGGGTACCGCTGGGCATGGAGCGATACCTGCTGTATCGACCAGAAGAACCAACGGGAATTTGAAAAGTCTATCAACTCCATGTTCAGATGGTACCATCACTCTTCTCTCACCCTTGTTTACCTTTGGGACGTTTCGCCTTCGTCGCTGCCCGGAGGACTGACACGCAGTGCCTGGATTATGCGCGGTTGGACGCTACAAGAGTTCCTCGCACCTACCGTCATTCGATTCTTTAATGCCGATTGGACACCGTACCTTTTTGACCCGCACCCGAATCATAAAGAATCCAATTTGATCATGGAGGAGATAGCGAACGCAGTCGGCGTGCCTGCAAACGATCTGCTCTCCTTCCGTCCTAGTACGGATGACGTGCGTTGGAAACTTCATATGGCATCGAAGCGCGACACCACAGTACCCGAAGACGCCGCCTACTGTCTCTTTGGAATCTTCAGCGTCGTCATGTCTGTGATACCCGGCGAGACGCGGCAACAAGCTGTCGGACGACTGCTCCAGGAGGTCATCACCTGTTCCAAGTCGGGGGATGTCGGTTGTTTAGCTTGGGTTGGAGAACCATCCGAGCTGAATAGCTGCCTGCCTACACAAGTCAAGGCGTACGAGGGGTCATATCGCACGCCGGTGTCTATCGGGGAAGAGGAGATTCAGATATCAGTGTCGGAATTGGAGTCTTCGTTCACGAGCAAGGACCAGGCGCAAGCACTCGCGCTTTATGACAAGCTGGCGCGTCAGCCCCGGGCGGAATTCACTGGTTGGCGCCTTCGTCTGCCTTGCATCGCGTTTCGTGTCACCGCCTTTGACGCGGATCGCACCTCGGACACTAATGTGTATATCGCGAAGGCCGCTGCGCTCAAAGCGACGAGGATCTGCACGGCGGACAAGTTCCCCCCAAAGGGCCTGTTACTCGTGTGCCCATGGATCCATGAACTCCTCGACCTGGGCCTACCACATGGTTATCGAGATGTCGAGGCAGACTTTGAGTCTACCTCTCATCTCTCAAGGACACCGGCAGAGTCGGTCTTTCACGAAAACCTCGCCGAGTCGACCCGACCACGCACTCCCGACCACGATCATCGTCAACCAGATCATCTCAATGTCCACTATGAGAATTCTGGGCCACCAACGCCGTCCAGTCTCCTTCCCCCCTCGCCTTCAGCCCCGTTTGACGAGCATACGAGAGCGCTCAAGTTCGTTGCCCGTTTTAGACAGCCCATGACGTCGCTGTTGCTCTCTGCCCAACGACATGGGGTGTACAAGCGAGTTGCGACGGATCATGATATCGTCATACAATTACACAGGGAAGTCTCTCTAGATAATATGATTGTCAAGGTAGTTGAAATAATATGAATTGGCTTAATACGTTCCTTGATTACACTGCGCGGCAACCAATGCTGGAGGCCATGCAGGATTGGCTTTGGACGATGAGCCAGGCCAGTTACGGCGAACAGCCTATAGATGCCGAAAAAGTGCCTCAATGTCACATTTAGCGCAGGGGCGCAGGACAAAGTCACTGACAGGCACCTCCGCTACGTGAGAGCGAGTCATTGCCTCAAGAGTAGACATTCTGTCGCAGAAGCCCAATATTAATGGGACTTACCCGTGCCTCGCCATCGAAAACGTCGGAGGTGTGAGACATAACAGAACACGTTTCCTGTTGCATTCTTCACGTATGCATGTGATACGGAAACCAGGTCGAACGGATTGGATTCACCTTTCAAATGGACTTGGTGGTTTGTCTGAATGTTCTTCGAGGGAAGTCTCACCGACGACCGATATCGGGTAGCTGCAACGCGGTTCACTCATCACTACGATGTACTGTTTCCCTGTACATCCACCGTCTCGTATACCTTCTTCCACATCTCGTTGTACCACAACACAGCACCCTCCGAACCTGGGGACTCCGGCAATCGATGGGTTATATTTAATAACCGTCGGTATCTTTGGGGCATTTGGAACGACTCGTATCCGCCGGTTAGCTGGGGCGCGGATCTCGAAGGAAGTGATAATGAAGGTCATACATACTTATTCCACGGAAGAAAAGCTCAAGATCCTCCAAGCTTCGAACTTGTTCGTCATCGTTTCGAGTTGTGGGGTCGTGGGAGAAGGGCACTGGTGAACCGGGACAGGATTTTTTTCCTGAGAACCACACCATCATCGACTTGTTCTGAATAATACATAGCAGCGACGTCTTGACAAGGAAATCTTGAGACATGGAATAGCAGATATCATGGATGCTGGTGAGGCCCAAAAGTTTTTAAAAAAAAGCTCCGTGCCCATGTTGCACGCGCCAGACTCGGATGACGGAGGCTTGCATTATGACATCCAT
The DNA here is from genome assembly GCA_038090955.1 of Xerocomellus intermedius. Taxonomy (NCBI): domain Eukaryota; kingdom Fungi; phylum Basidiomycota; class Agaricomycetes; order Boletales; family Boletaceae; genus Xerocomellus; species Xerocomellus intermedius. The sequence goes on from JBBPNP010000399.1 coordinate 9,417, forward strand.
GACACCCATCCAACCCAGCCCAACCCCAAGCTGTCTCTATGATACTCGTGCCTTCGGAACCCCTCGGAAGCCCATGGTACCATAGGATGACAATGGCATGAGAACCACTGGAATAGTGGCGCGGCCCGTGAGAGCGGGCATTGTTCCGGTCCATCAACGACCCACGCCTCGCTCTTCTGGTAGTGGCGTTACTGTTTGCTATTATGCTATCACATTGGCTCCTCCAAGCTGATCCATTCCATCACCGCATCACTCTCCCCCGGGGCTACGTCCTCCTTCGGATCTTGACTCTTCCTCATCGCCGACGTTGGTTGCAGCCTTGACAGAAAAGGATCTCCGTCATACTTGCGGCTTGGACTTAGGACACGCCACGCCAACGCCATGATACGCAACAGTGTGGCCGCTTCATCGCCACCGAGATTGATATGATGGGGAACTTGTTAGGACACCGGCCCGGGAAAGCCACCGATATCGGGGACCACGCCCTCCATGGAAAACCTGATAGAACAATAAAGAGCAGAACGTCGCTCACGCATGACGTACATCGCGCTACCGAGTCCATCGTGACTCGCGATAAGACATACGCAATACCGGCCACTTACCGGCGTTGAGTCATACAAGGGAACTCAGCTGGATGCCGGCCTAGGCCGTATGGAGCAGATCCAGATATCATATCCGGAATGTATGTACGACGAACTCGGCCTCTGAGACAGACTTCGCCGCGTCGATGTGATCGCAGGGGCTGTACGGCCCCGGTGGTCGAGGGAACATCATAACCTTGGTATGTGAACATTTGTAATGCGCAAGCGACTTGAACTAGCCATAAGAGCCTGATATGATGCCGATCACCCTCAGTGACATAGCCAGCAGAGTACTAACTCACAGAATTCCTAATCAGTTACCATATGGACTGCAATGGAAGTCCCTCCGCCATCGTATGCTGCGCAAGCTAGCGTATAGAAGCTTTACAGCAATTCGTGTGCGGTGCGTGGCGAATAAAAACGTAAGGCATTCCATTTCTCGAATCTAGAAAATGTGATAATAAGAGACGATCTCGACGTCACTCGGATCACCACGGAGGCACATACGTAGCATCATTGTGAGAGTGGGTCACAGCATGACAGAAGGATCAAGTACTTGGGACACTTGCTTGGACATGCCAGTGTATACGTCGGTCACGATATGGCGTTTACACAACTACGAGTCTCTGTGTGACTCGAAATGGGGACCCGCCGCAAAGCGGAAGAATGGAGACCACATATCCATATCTGACGGTACTCTTAAGTTTGTGGAGAATGGTCCCCAAGTTTGTTACATTGTTACAAGGGCCATTGGAGGGCTGTTCATTGATAACTACCAAATATACTTGACAGGCTGGGTCTAAGGTACCTTACGCCGTCTGCGCCAAGCCGATCTCACTGTTCACATGTTATCGATACAGTACATACCCCGAGAGCGACTAGAACAGTAGCAGATGCGGAGAAAGGTAATTGTAATGAGGAACAGCCCCACATGGGTTGCCCTGGTCGAGCCCATCTGTTGGGGTACATATGCTGTACGGCGTCAGGTTCCACAAGACACAATATTAATGACACAGATCATTGAGGTTGAACGTAAGCACTTAATCTTCTTCGGCCAGGATACGCCATCATATGAGGTGGGATGGCAGGGTTTAGCTGGCAGAGTGCCGCCAGAAACTGCTGTATGAACGCGCCAGACTCCGGTTCGACAGTCGACCTTGCCAAAGTACCCACGGTCCAGGGAGAACCATCTAACCAATACCAGCCATCATCATCGGCCGGTGCTTAACCCCGAGTCACGCTACTACACTCCGTGGTTCAAATCTAGTAACAATCTTCCAGAATGCAGGGACGAGCGGTGACCTGGAAAAGTCCAGACTTACCGAGTATCGAGCGCCAGCCTCTCACGATCATTGACCTGACCACGCGAGTGTGGATCAGCGCTCAGTGTCAGCTCGCTTCGCTCAAGATCTACCATAACGACGTGACCACGAATTGTGTACACAGCCGCAGCATCAAGAGACCTATGCGAGTTTGTATTGCGACAACATAGCGTACTACCATGTTTTGCAATTCGCGGGTGGAACAAGGGATTCCAGCCATTTTTTAGCCAACCCAAAGGAGGAATTTCGCTGAGTCACAAGGGTGGGTGTAGAGTGGCTCGAGACCTGACGAGCCGAAACGGCTTCGAGAAATCCGGCGGTTCGCCATCGGCTAACCGTTTCACTGAAGCGAGGACGGCGAAATAGTCGGCGCCGTTGAAGTTGCGAGGGTGTACTAATAACTTGATTAGCCAGACAAGGACTTTTCTAGAGTTTCTCAGTGAACGGACAAATGCTTCCGCTATTGAAAGGCTGTGTACAATACCACGTAATACCTTGGAGAAACTTTGTTCCTGGATTTGGGCTGCACCACAGCTTTGTCGGTTGTTTTCAAGTGAGTGCTGTGAATCGTTTTGCGGGCATCATGATCCCAACGTGACTTGCTGTTCGCTTGCTGTGCCACTGCTACCTGTGGCCCCAAGCCAACTAACCTCTCCCTGTAGTTGAGCGACTATGCATTTGAGCCACAGCTTACTGGCAGGCGTCTCCATATCAACGAAATCTACTAATCTTATCATGTTTTTGTCTGTACGTATTCACCACCGGTTCTTTTGAGGAGGAGTTTGTGTATGTGCTCACAAATCTGATTTGGCAAGTGAACACATTAATTGCTTGGGTCCGTTCCTGATGCCATGCCAGGGACATTTACCCGGAAGTAGAATCCTCCTCGGTATATAAGCCACCTGACTCAGTCCCAGCCCCACCTCATATATCAAGCACTATCTCATCTCTCCTCCATCTCATCTCACCTCCATCTACTCCATTCAAGCTAGAGCGCCATGTCTTGCCCAGTCTCTCCCGCGTTGGCTTCTCCAGTTGATGCTCACGACCACCACGCACACTCTCAGGGTGTCTGTCCCGTAACAGGCAACACACATGCATACTGCCCCCCACAACCCGGTGACCTCAGGTCACCTTGTCCTGCTTTGAACACCCTGGCCAACCACGGCTTCCTGTAAGTCCCTTCCACTAGGTCGTTGCGTCTCCGTATCCTGACTACGTTCGCGCCCTTAGGCCACGGAATGGCAAAAAGATTGGTGTATTCGATATCGTTAAGGGACTCAAGGAGGGATACCAATTATCCACCGTGCTCGCCTACATCCTCTCCTTTGGCGGGGTTTTCCTCCTCGCACAATACCGTGATATGTCCCTCGCCGACCTCGCGCGACACAACCTTATCGAGCACGACGCCTCCCTCTTCCACGTCGATGCACACAACGAAGACGAGTACGCACCCACCGCAGTGAACGACTCCCTCATGAAGGTCGCACTCGAGCAGAGCGGACGCTATCGACCCGGTCGTATGACACTTGAAGACGTCGCCAACATTCGTGTGAAGCGAGAAGAAGAGTCCCGGCCGTTGGATGGCGTCCATGCGGAGATTGCGCGCGGGGAGATGGCCATTGCGATTGGTATATTGGGTGGAGAAAAGGCGGCTACGGAAGGCCTTAACTTGGACGTGCTGCGTCTATGGGTACGACAAGAACGTCTACCCGATGGCTGGAAGCCGGACCACACCCAAGGTCTGTACAAGACCTACAAAATGGCAACCGTAATACGAGAACGGATGAAGGCAATGAAAGAGGGAAAGATACCCAACATCTTGGATGATGGATCCACAAATTCTCAATCAGGGGAGTCGGCGAAGACGAAGTGATGGTACTAGTGAAACCCGCGGGCTCATGATTTATTTTGATCTATATATTTCATTGGACTTTTTTTTTTTTCATTTGTACTTTACTAATCTGTCTAATTGCACACATATTATCATTATCGCCATGCCTTTTTTTGTCTGATAGCTTATTCGTGTTGTAGGTGGACTCTGGAGATACACTTGTCCCTGTCGAATGTTGTCAACGTGCTGCTTCCTGGTGTGTCAAGAGCGGAGATATTCACACTAAGATCCAGTCGATCTTCAACATACATGTGCGATCCGATTGGCACAACTGCTGTAGTGGGTGAACAATGGTTCAAAATCCATAGAGAAACAATCTACGTACTCTCGAGCATGGGTTGCAGACAAGGAAGAAGCTTATTCTGATCCTTTTAATTGGCCGAGGACCTCGACGTACTCCAGTGCCACCTCAGCCTGAATTGAGCAGACAACACCCTGCTTGAGTGACGGAGAGCGTTGTATAATATAAGGAGGGTATCTAATAACTTGCAGCGTACGTGCCTTCGGCTCTGGGTGTGCAATAAGAGTACGGCGAAGGGTTCGGGGAAAAGCGTGGGAATGGATCACATGAGCTCGATCACATCGCCCGATCAGTGATCGGGATTCGGGAACACCCAATACGGTTCCGGTATGTTGGGGCGGACTCACTTACCCACAGTCATGTTGAACATGAACCCGTTCTCGTATGAGTTCTCTCATTCCTTTCTTGTCTTCCCCTTGCTCATGAAGATTCTCACTGTTCTGTACTGTGGTGGAAAGTCGTCTTCTGGGAAGAATTGAGAACCAAGTCAGTCGCCATCTCTACATCTTTTCGAGGTGTTCACTTACCCCGCAATTCCTTTCGCTTGGTCTACGCCCTTGGCTTCAGTCCATTTGTCATTATTTTAGGTCACAGACGACAAGGAACGCTCCAACAGCTACTTCCAGAAGCACATCTATGATGAAGTGTTGATTACCACCATTTCCACCTCGGTTACCTCACTGGTGATCTGATGGAAAGGGTGGGCTCAATACCACATTTTCATTGACACTCATTCAGGCGCAGGACTTCAGGCTCTGTATCACTGCCAACGTTGGTTTTGACCACATCGACCTGGACACCGCAGCCAAGAAGAACATCCAGGTTCTCGAGGCAAGCCCATTTGCCCTGTTTCAACTTGTTTGGCGGACATAATTGTGATGATCGATTTTAAAAGTTTCTGGATCTAACGTCACCTCCGTCGCTGAGCACGTCGTGGTGTCCATTCTTCTTCTGGTCAGGAACTTCGCCCCGGGCCATGAGGTAATATCGCTATACGAAGGTTCTTCGCTATATGGCTGACTTATCCGCCCCAGATGATCGAACGTGTTGGCTGGCAAGTCTCTGATATTGCTCGCCATGCCTTCGACTTCGATAACAAGGTGATTGGTACCATCGGTGCTGGTCGTATTGGCTACCGTGTTCTCCGACGCTTGAAGCCTTTGCATCCCAAGGAACTCTTCTACTGCGACCATGCTTCTCTCCCGGAGGGTAAGATAACCTTCTGGCTTGCCGCAACAAACCTATTTATTCTTCACAGCTGCTGCCCTAGTCGTTGGCACCCGCCGCGTCGATGACCTCAAGGAATTCATTTCTCAGCGTGACGTCGTCACTGTCGACTGCTCCCTCCACGAAGGTACCAAGGGTCTCGTCAATGCTGAGCTCCTTGGCCACCTCAAGCCCGTATGTAGCATTGAATTCAATCCTGATGCACGTACCTGTCTGACATGCGATCGCGACAGGGCATACTAACACTGCCCATGGTGCCATCTGTGGCAAAGATGCCGTCGCTAAAGCGCTTAAGAGCGGCCAGCTCCACCGTTCGTCCTATACAACATGCATTTAACAATCGCTCACATGTGTGCCGTGTAGGATATGTTGGTGACGTGCGGAACGACCGCTCCCAAGGATCACGTCAGCCGTACGATGAAGAATCCGCCCGGGGCGGAAATGGCATGGTACCGCATACCCATCCGGTGTCGGAATTTCTCTACCATCAATCAGGAACGGGGTGTACGATTGCCTCGCCAATCTCGCCATCCTGAAGCTGTATGTTTAGTTTCCTGGAACACATCCTCGGGACTAACTACGTATTAGGTACCAGTTTAACCCAGACTTCCATAACCCAGATGTGGTCATCAACATCCTTCCCAAAGCCCTGACTGCTGAGCCTTTTCTGCGTTTCAACCTGTATATCCCTCCTAGATGCAGACTGTCCAATGCCAACATTGATGAACTCAGACCCTTTCCCGACTCTTCTCCCAATACTCACGAAGATTTATGATCTCCTCCATCAAGAGAGCATTACACGATTGAATGTATAGGTTTCGAGGGCGCCATTAAAATCTGGCGCTATTCGAGAGGTCGCTGTGCCTGCCGTCAAGGCTACTTTCACGCGTATAGGATTGGAGAGACTTGGGTCATATGTTGATCTGGTGAGGCCCGAGCTTGAAGCCTGGGCTTCATAGTAGGGATGGATCATTGATGGACAAGTTGTCTCGATCCCTCCCAATCCGTATAACCAGATAGGATCCGTTATTATTCGTGAAAATGTCAAGTTACCCCGTGAGTGGCTTTTCGTCTCCCTAAATGCATAATTTCACCGGTTTTGTAGAATTATCAAACGTTGTCGCACACTGCGCAAGCAAAATACGCATTATGCATATATGGTCACTCCCAAACACCACGCCAATCGTCCTCGACGACTGTCGCTTGTCAATACGTGCTTCGAGGCAGCATGTCCTAATCATCTGAATGAAAGGCCATGTCAGCGCTTTAGCTATCAATTATCACCCGCTGGATGCCGACGAGATGTAGAAGATCATATCCCCTTGAATTCCTTACCCATCGACTGACGACGGACGCCACTTTCAAACCACCAGGTACATACTCTTGAAATCTGTAATGATGGTTGGAAATAGCCATAATCCCTGAGAGTATGATATTACAGCACAGGCTCAACCTACGAACGTCGACCAGCTATTCTTTCTTCGCACACTAGTAGGGACGTTTTGCCCCGTGTTCCCAGTCCATATTCTCAGGAGTCGCCGTATTGGCAAACCTCACTTGTGCATCCAGGTAGTCCCTGCAAGGCGTGTCTGTCTCGGGAATCTGCTGAAGGTGCACGAGGTCTTGGAGAGTTTCCATGATTGCAGGATACTTGTCTAGGAATGGATACGTGGCGGTATCGACACCGGCAGCATAGATGCGCAGACAGCGGTCATCAACGTCCCGCTCAGGGAAGGTGACGGAGAACGATTTTGGTTGACCAAGGTCGGCCAAGATCGCGATGTAAGGAAGGGACCCGGAATCCGAGTCAGAACCGCTCAGATTTTCGTGCCGTCGGGTGATGTCGTGCAACACATTCCTGGAATTCGTCGATTTCCGAGCCTTGTCTGAAACGAAAATGTGGGACATTCGCATTTCCGCTGACGCGTTTTCGGGCCCGCCTTTGAAATAGATGGGTATCACCTTGTCGATGAGAGGTTGTTGGTGGCAGCACTGCACTGCACTGGTCCTCTGCCAGTGGCGTTGTGTCCACTCGTACAAGCTACACGGTGGAGCATCAGACTCGACACGTTATGACAAAGGAATTCTAGAGGACCAACCCTAATTCGTTCCCATCCTTTGATCCAGCGATGTTCGCCTCCATGCATACCCAGTGCGAGAAATTTAGATACGCATCCTTGAACATTTTGCGTGCAAGCGATGCTTGCGTGTCTCCCTCGTCCCATATCTGCGGTCCGAAGATGAATTCCAGCCAATCCACGACAGGAATCATTTGACAGTCAATTAGATGCTCTTCCCATGTAGACGGCATCTTGTTGTCCATCTTCGCCTGGGTGCGGATAAACAAGTCCTTGGCCAGCAGCCATAGTAATCTGCTGGCAAGTTCGCCACGTTGACCCATGTCAATCATGCCAGAGTTGACGGCCTTCAAGAGGCACTTCAAAGCAAGCCCCAGCCTCCCAGGCTTTCCGTGCAGATCGCTTGCGGCCACGCAGGACAGGAGCGGTTCGGACGGATAACTTGTGAACCTCCAGTTGCGGTCCGGGGTCGTCGCCAGACATATCCGTAGGTGGCTCGCGACGCCGTTTTCCAGATGCTCCACCGAATCCGGGTGTCCGAATGTGACGTTAAGTCCGAATCGTTGTCCCAGTACTGCGAGCACGTGGCTCATTTTGCTTGCATCAAAGGTGTATCCTCCACATAATTTCGACGACGCTGTGTCTAGCACTCTTTCCGGCAATGTGAGGGCAGACTTGAGAGATCGCCACCTGCGGGTGATCACCAGGTTAGTCAGCGGCTGCAACCGAGGTAAGAGAACGTACAAAGGCCTTCCAAAACCTGCGATATGATTAACCTGCGAGACATCTTCGATGCCAATACCTTTGAACTTCACCGCACTCTGGTCCCAACCAAGTTGAGTGTAAGGTGGGAAAAGCTTCTCACCCCGAATGGCAACACGGTCGGAATTATCTGAGACGAATGAGCGGGCAGGATCAGAACAACGAAAGTATCACAGACGTTTCTGATTAGGGGGCGAAAAATCCGCGACCTTGGAAGTCGTCGAGGCGAACACGACCCAAACGGCATGATTCCGGTGATGCGAATACTCGTTCACAACTCTGCAAAAAACATCCGCCGGACGATATGCTCCCTGAGTATGCACTGAAGTGAGCGGGTGTGCTTCGTCGAGCGCGATCACCAACTTGGGCTGGTCGGAATCGTCAGCAAAGATCTTCTCAAGGGATGCCCCCATTCTACTATAAGCAGTACACAGACGCGCAGCGAAATCAGGCGGATCTGAGGAGGGAGCACTTGATTCTGCTTCGGACCACACCACTCAGCTAGGGTTTCCGTGATATGAGGTGAAATACTTACCAGAGAGCGTGAGCTCCATAAGCCTATCGGCAGTTCGATCGACGTCAGTGCCTGCGTTCTCAGCTGTTTCAGCAAGGTCATCCTCTGCTGTTGCACTGGGTCGCTTGAAGGCATGGACGAGATCAGCATGAACCTGCGGGACATTGTCAAATCAGATCTATGCTGAAAAACCAGATGTCATCACCTTCGTGTATTTCTCGGAGACTTTGACGAAGAAATTGGTCCTGGCATTAGACTTGGGAGGGTCGCTCATATCGCTCATATGGAGGACCCATTCCATGACGCTCGCCTTAGCATTCCTGGTGGCGTGACATGTAGAGAGATATTCCTGGAGCGTATCAAAAAGAGCGGTGAAGAATGCGTAGCAGACGATCCGGTACCCTCCTACAGTAGGGGGGAATTCGGTCAAGATTTTCGATGGGATCGGATCACGCGCAGGGAAACCTAATTTGTCCTGCTCCCCACGCAAGTTCATGTAAATCACTACAACACCTTTCTTTCTCAACTAAGATTGATTCAGCCACCGCAGATGCATTTAAAAAAATGTGACTCGTTTACCTCAGCCAACATCCTCGATTTTCCGGTCCCTGAGCTCTGGACAATGGAGCAGAACTTGGCATAGTACTGGGGACTCGGATGATCCTTCTCATTCTTGAATAGTTTTTCATTTTGTGTCAGATACTCGTAGAAGCCGTCAACAGCAACGCCAAGGTACTCGGCCCTAAAGGACCCTGACAACTTTTGGTGTAGATCTAGCAGAGGATGTCAGCCCGTGGTTGTGTGTAGATGGGACGCACTAACCCTCATTGGTGTCCGTCGACGGTACGGATGCCGTTGCTGGTTGTTCCGGCACTGGATGCGGTGCTTTGAGAATGGCTAGTGGAATGACCAGCAGCTTGTTAGTAAGTAGATGATGGGCACGGACTGTAGACACGCACCGAGGTTCCGAATCTCTCGGAATGATTTGCGCATCCAAGCGGAAGTGAGCATGGCCTGTATCTCTCTATGTGACTTGATCAGGTTTTTTGCCTCTTTCATATCAAGGTACTTTCTGTCCATGCCTTTGCTGTGTGCGACAACAGCGTTAAGGAGTTGGACATGGTCTCGGGCGGAAAGATCCTCGATGTCGGCCAAATCATCTTCGACGGCTTGTTCCACTGCCCTGTCAAGGTCGTTGTGGGTGGCATCGTCGAACAGATCCGGGAGACTCTCGAGGAGCATGCTGGTCAAGTTGCACCAAACCGCTGGACGCGCCGTCTTTATATCGCAAGCGGAGTACTACCTACAATCGATGGACCAAAATCCATCCACAGCAAAGATCCACTGGCGTGCCGCATTCCTATTGTTCTCCGCCAAGATAAATGCGAAATGTCCCGAATGACGGCTGTCAATACTCGCCACAACTACTACATCCACGATTCAGATGATAGCCGTGTATCATTGACATACTAAGTGCCTGTTCAACACCAACGCGTTGCTCCACCTCTCCATCTGCCAACGCAATTATCCGGTGACACCAAAACAATAACGTACAATTACTGAAGCTGCACAGGTTTCACATCTGCAAAAAGGAAAAGTGCCGGTAGCGCGGGCTTTAATTGCATTGTCGTTGTCGTCACATGTCGTCAGCAGTGCCTGTTTCCATTCCAACTGTCAACTACATCGACTACAGTAGCCTCCTCCCTTTACGACAACATGCACATATATGTACAGTCCCAAAATCAAATTTATTCTACATCAACTACAGTAGCCTTCTGCCTTTACATAGTATTAATTCGAGATGGTGAGGGAGATGGCAAGACAGCAAGATGGCGGCGAGGGTGATGGTGAGACAGCAAGGGAAACAGCGAGATGGTGAGACAGTGAGACAGCAAGATGGTGAGGGTGTTGGATATATGTAGTATTCCATATTTGGTAGCAACTGCTTACCTAAGCATAGCTACATCGCACCATTCTTTTACCTTAGTTCTACTTAGTGACATACTGAGTATTCTACAGGTTATGAGCCCTGGTACTTACTTTCGGGAATATAACCCCGAAAGCACAGGAACACGAAGGGATAGAGTGTCTAGTGGGAGACTCACGTAGACAGGTTCTTGGATGGTGGTAAAGGTATTGAGTGGTTCAAGAGTAAGTTGAGAGGACTTAGGAGTGAACCAGTGGGAGAAAGAACAAGATAGTTCGATAGAGAGATAGGCTGTAAGGCCCATCTTATATAGTATCTAGTACTGTTTGTACGTATTGATACTGAACTCTAATATCATAACTGTATAGTATGATAAGAGATAAGAG
>JBBPNP010000400.1:0-20394 GCA_038090955.1 Xerocomellus intermedius
CTGAGGTCCTCTGGCGCTCTATTGGGGGTTTATATACTACACAGGGGTTTGTACTAGTGTACACTAGATCGGTAGATATCCTATGCTACATGAGTAGGTAGTGAGGCGTACATGCTACTAACAGGTAATGTCCACAAGGTATGAGTGAGGTAGGCAGTGCGCATGAGGCGCACAGCAATATACATGGTACCCATGAGGCGAGTGGGTCTAGACTGTGGACCGGACTTGAGCATTTAGTGGTTTCGGGTGATAGGGGCCAATAGATAGGGGCTAAATGCGAAAGTCGCTCTAGAAAATCAGGAAAAATAGGGAAAAATAAGGAAAAAATTGGTAGTGTCTGTAACACAGGCCTTCTCAGTGCCATCTGAGAGAGTCTTCTCATCCGGGTCAGAGACAATAACAAAGCAGTGCAACCACCTTTGCCCAACGATGATGGAAGCACTGCAGATGACGAAGTTCTTCCTCAAAAAACAAAGGCTCAGCAGTGGACTGGACTTCACAAAGGGTTGGATTACGTCAGAGCAAGAAATGATACAGGAGGACTGCGCTGATGAAGATCTTCTTGTGAAAATCATTGATAGGAACCTGGCCGCCAACCACCAGCATGACAAGCTGATGGATGAGATTATGGTACTTGTTGCCGAACAGGAGAAAGGACTTGGATTCGAGGACCACATGTAATGTCTTTGCTCTTCGCACAGGTACTGCCAATTTAAATACATATTACATCATCAGGACGATGCAACTCATCCCGAACTAACTAGGCGCAAGTTGGCCTTTTTACTGTGTGCGCTCTGTCACAGCATCTCCAGCTTATTTTTGGCAAGTCGGCGAGTTGCGGCTCATGAGCTGTGTGAGAAAGGGGGGCTTGGCTCTATACACTGCTCGGTTAACTGACATCGGCTAACGGCTCTGAGCCGGTGGCAAGCTGAAATCGTGGCAACACTAGGCCGACCCCATGGGCTCGGCTTGGCTCAGCCCCTGAGGGCTCGGCTTGGCTCAGCCCCTGAGGGCTCGGCTAGGCATGGCTCCAGCTTTGAAGCTGGGCCTGAACAACACTAGTTATGATATTACAATACAGAGGGAGTGTGGTGAGGCTTAGATTTCATGATAGCTCCTGACATAAGCATCTGACTCTTCTCATGTGCTGTCAGGCAATCTCAGCCATATCCGGGAATCTCACAATTTTGCATTGTTTGTGATGCCTTCTTGATGAATGGAGGCTGCACATCCAGTACACACCATAGTCTACTAATGATACAATGGACCCGCAACCTTGAAGTCAGTGGAGATACGATGAGCAATTGCAACTTGAAGTTCCTCAATGGAGGAAGGTTTCGCTGGGTGACTTAGTCCACCCTGGCACATAACCGGGATCCGAGTAGGCATTAGCGCCCAAGGCACAAGGTGTCTGTGTAAACGCCACGCATGGATGGAAGAAGCGCGCCTGTGAGGTGACTCCGCACCACGAGCGAACCAAAACACCTCGTTCCTTGACACTTTGAAACCTACGGGTGTGCACGATCGAGGAGCTTCGATGTCGTCTACGAAGACCTGTGCGTAGCAGCTCTCAGGACCAGTGATCGTACAACGCTGACAATTCAGGAAGACCATACAAGAGCGGTCGTTGAAAGTCATTCTGGTAAGGTATACGCAGTCGCTTTCCACCCTGACGGAAAGCATTTTTTCGGCGGCACGGACGATGGGATTCGACGATGGCGAGTTGCAGATGGTCAAGAGGTAGGAAAGCAAACGGGAATGAAGATGAACGCCATTTCTATTTCAAGGGACGGCAAGTGGATAGTAGGTGGTTCTTTTGGGGGTGCAGATGTGTGGGACGCAGAGCTGCAGAGAAAGGTCGCCGAGGTGGAGGTCACAAAATTTGTGGGTGCAGTCGACGTCTCGCCCGAGTCGACCAGGTTTGCCACTGCGAATGGGCTCGGGAAAGCGACCATCTGGAGCATCACGACTGGCGAGGGATTGGTTGGCCAAATCGAACATGCCAGTGACTCGGATGTCATTGGAATCAAGTTCTCCCCGGATGGCGGACACATTGCCACTGCCTCCCCAGACTCCATCCGCATCTTCGACAGTTACAAGGGTGACCAGCTCATCACCATCAAGACCCTGTCTGTGAAAGCCTGGGTTGGAATGATTCCCATTGTCTGGACTTCCGATGGTCAGCTCTTCGCCATATCCGAAGATGGTAAAATCAAGTCTTTCGATTCGTCCACTGGATCACAACTTGCCGAATGGCAGTCTCACAGTCATGACACCCTCTACGATGCCGTATCTATTGCTCTGTCTGAAAACAACAGATATATTGCTTTCTCTGCTGGTCGTTCTGTCTCATTTTGGGACACATCGACTCACACTCAAATAGGCACCGTCTCGGAAGACGTTGAGAAGATACACTCTATTGCCTTGTCGCCCGATGGCACTCATCTCGCAACTGGGGGACTCAAAGGAGCGACTACCATCTGGAATCTAGGTGACATCCTGCCCGAGTACTATCTCCCCATCACTGTAAGCACCACATTCTCGATGTTGGGGTAACATTCGTTTATCAATCTACGTTTTGTCCTCATTGAACGCAGAACGTGAGTGGTCATCGTTGTCAGTCGTCGACAACACTTTGAACATCCCTCTTATTGTTTTCAGACCCAAACCATGAGTACCCAGGATGGTGGCGATGCTCTACTCGAGGCAAGAATTAGCATGGTTGCTACCCGAAGACCCTCCACTGATGGTGGTAACAGATCGAGTTGCCCCCGAGCACATCCGCCGCATTGTTCAACTACGATGAGGTATGTAGTGACAAGGTCTTTTTTTTTACTTCGTGTTGACAACCCGTTGGAGCCTCCCTCGCCGGGATCGCGTGAAAATCCTCCCGAGTCTGGTACACCAGCACCGGACTCATCTCCCGCTAAACCGCATTCCTCTCCAGGGACACCAGTGATCGTGTCTGTCGAGATGCCTAACCCAAAGGACAACCCCGCGTCCTCTGACGGATCCTTCAGGAAGTGGTTCAGAAAAGTGATGATGAAACGCAGTCACAATCGGGTGACCCGTCAAACGCACTCCGAGGCGCCCCCTCAGTCTGGTATGTCATCACAAACGAAAGTGACACCCCCATACGAGAAACCCTCGACGATGGCCCCTGGTAAGCGGCAAGCAGTGAGTGTGTCCTTTTCCGTTGATACTGTGCACGGATATCTGACCACTCGGCTCAGCGGACGGTTGGAAGGTCCATTGTCAGACCACATGCTCGTTCATCATCCTATCCATTATGAACATCATTACTTATTGTGCTCCACAGAAGAACGCAACGCCTAAACCCGCTCCGTCGAGTCAACCGCCCAAGACCACTCCGCGCTCAGAAGCTGGTCCCGCCAACGTCCCGGATGAAACGAAAGCTGAGGCTTCTGGTGCGGAAAACAACGTAGAGGTGAGGGTCCACTTATTACGCTTGGCAGCTGGGTCTCACGATAATTCTTGTAGCCAAGTCAACCACCCAAAACTGCTCCGCACTCAGAAACTGGTCCCGCCAATGTTCCAGACGAAACGAAAGCTGAGCCTTCTGGTGCGCAAAACAACGTAGATGTGAAAGTCCATTCGTGCGTTTGGCAGCTGGCTCACAATCATTCTTGTAGCGAGGAGCTGGGGGAACGTTGTACACCGTTAATCTTTCACTTTCCTTTTCAATGCTGATACCCTCATGGATCTGTTGCTTCCGTGCAGACAATAGTGGTGGAACACATTAAAAGCTCCACGTCAAGCTGCGGACGACAATGCCGATGTCTACCATCCGCTACCAGTTGTTTTGTTCAAACATCCTGTATCGTCGCACCGTGGAGTAAGAGATATGCCCGTGTCAGTGTCTGTTGCATACATTCAACAGTATAGTTGCGCAAAAATATTGTATCCAGTTCCGAGCCTTGTCCGAATCAGATCCATAAGCGAGTCAACATGCATCAGTTTCCCAAATCCTGCTCGATATCGTGCTGCGACCCTGTAAGGGGTGGGTTCTTTTCCATAGAGGAATCCACATCGGCCGCATCCTGCCTGGTCACGTGCTGCACTCTCAGGCTTGTTCCCAGACGGAGAGAGCTTGAAAGTCTCTTTCTTGCCAAGCTTCCACGTCCTGTATGCACAACGGTCAATCATAGAATGGGCCCCCAACCTGAAGTCAGCGGAGATACAATGAAAGTCGCAAGTTCCACGATACCACTGCCATCAATGAAACAAGGTTTCGCCGATGTTCCCTGACGACTCGGACTACCCACAACACTGGGATCCGAGCAAGCATTAGTGCCAACACACGAGGTGCTGTGTAAACGCTATGCATGGACGGAAGAAACGTGTTCGTGAAGTAACTGCGTACTACGATTGAACCACAACGCCTCGCTCCTTGACACTTTGAAACCTACCGGTGTGCACAATCAAGGAGCCTCAATGTCGTTGACGAAGACCAGTGCGTAGCAGCTCTCAGGATCAGTGATTGACAGTGTTGATAATTCAGTAAGACCATACAAGAGTGATTGTTGCATGTGACCGGACGGGCCGCCCTGCGCTATGGACAGTCGCTTTCCACCCTAATGGGATGCATTTATTCGGCGGGACGGAGGATGGGATTCGACTATGGCGAGTTGCAGATGGCCAAGAGGTAGGGACTCGAACGGGAATGGACATGAACGCTATTTCTGTGTCGAGGGACGGCAAGCGGATAGTATGTGGTTTTTTGGGGGGTGCAGACGTGTGGGACGCAGAGCTGCAGTCAAGGTGGACACAAATTGGGCGGATGTACTGGCAGTCGACGTCTCACCCGAGTCGACCAGGTTTGCCACTGCGATTAGGTAGGACAAGAAAGCGAGCATCTGGAGCATCACGACTGGGGAGAGATTGGTTGGCCCACTCGAACATGACAGTAATGTCAAGGGAATCAAGTTCTCCCCTGATGGCGGACGCATCGCCACTGCTTGCCCACACTCCATCCACATCTTCGATAGTTATAATGGTGACCAGCTCATCACCATCAAGAACGCACTGCCTTTAAGTTTCTGGTCTGCAATCATTCGCGTTGTCTGGCCTTCCGACGGTCGGCTTCTTCTCACCTTATCCGAAGGTGACAAAATCAAGTCTTTCGATACATCAACTGGATCCCAATTTGTCGAATGGCAAAGTGGTCCCATCGATGGCATCGCTGTTGTTCTGTCTGCAAACAACAAATTCATTGCTTCTTCTGATGGTTATTCTGTCTCATTTTGGGACACATCGACTCGCACTCAAATAGGCACCCTCTCGGAAGCCGATGGTCGGATATGATCCATTGCCTTGTCGCCCGATGGCACACATTTCGCAACTGGGACTGGGGGAGACGGCTCGAAGTACGCGATTACCATCTGGAATCTGGATGACTCCTGCCCGAGTCCTATCTCCCCATCACAGTAAGTACCACATTCCCTATGTTGGGGCGACCGATGTCATTCGTTTATCGACCTAAAACCCTTGTCGTCCTTGAACCCAGAATGTGAGTGGTCATCGCTCTCAGCCGTCGACAGCGCTCTAGACATCCCTCCTATTGTTCTCAGACCCAAACGGTGAGTACCCACGTCTTCATCTAGTGATACGGGTTGTATGGATCATGATACACGGAACGAAGGTATCACCCGACTCGGAAAGACCTCAAGATCAACCTAACCGACAACACGAAGAACAGTCACCAAATCAAGACGACAAACAAAACTCTCCCAAGGTAAGCTGGCAGGGATGGTCTTGTCGCTGGAAGGGTGAGCAGATCCCGATGTATGTACAGGTAGTTCACCAACAACCTGACGGAACACATTCCAATCCTCCCGAGCTAGAGACTGGCAGCCAAGACGACGAACAAAACTCTCCCAAGGTAGCAGGGATCATCCTGTCACTGGAGGGGTGAGCTGATCCCAATTTCTGTACAGGTCGTTGACCAACAACCCGATGGAACACATTCCAATCCTCCAGAACTGGAGACTGGCAGCCATGAAGATGACGATGCTCTGCTCGAGGTACGAATTAGTATTGTTCCTCCCGAAGACGCTTCGCTGATGATGGTAACAGATCGAGTTTCCCCCGAGCATATCTGCCCCATTATTCAACTACGATGAGGTATGTAGTGATAAGGCCTTTTTTTATCTCGTGTTAACAATACGTTGGAGACTCCTTCGCCAGAATTGCGTGAAAGTCCTATTGAGTGTGGTGCACCACCATCGGGCACCTCCCCCGCTAAACCGCATTCCTCCCCAGGGCACCGATGGCCTCGTTTGTCGAGATGCCTGACCCAAAGCCAACTTTTGACAACCCCGTGTCGTCTGAGGGGAATCGTCGAACCATCAGGGAGTGGGTCAGAAAAGTGATGACGAAACGCAGTCGCAATCGGACGCCCCGTCAAACGCCCTCAGAGGCACACCCTCAGTCCGGAATCCCATCACAAACGGAAGCGGCACACCCATACGGGGGACGTTCAACGATGTCCCCCGGACACAAGTGAGTGCGTCCTTTTCCGTTGGTACAGGGGCCGGATATCTGACCACTCGGCTCAGCGGACGGTTGGAAGGTCTATTATCAGACCACAGGCTCGTTCATGCGTCCTATCCATTATGAACATCATCAGTAATTTACTGTGCTTCACAGAAGAAAACTGCCCCCAAACTCGCCGCGGCGAGTCAACCGCCAAGACCACTCCGCACTCAGAAGCTGGTCGCCGACGAAACGAGGGCTGGACCTTCTGGTGCGCAAACCAGCGTAGCAGTGAGGGTCGACTTCGTGCGCTTGGCAGCTGGGGCTCACAATAACATGTAGCGAGACGCTGGGGGACTATCGTGGTACAACCTTCATGTTTCATTTTCCTTTTCACTCCCGATACTCTCGTGGATTTGTTGCGTCCGTGCAGACAATAGCGGGGGAACGCATTGATTACGGACGACAATGTCGATATCCAGTTTTTCTTTCATTGCTTTAAATGCTGTCCTGGGTTGTTAGTCGTTCGTTGGAATGCCCTGCACCTTCATAATTGCTCCTATTGATGTTATCAGTACGTCACTCATTCACAGCTTACTACTGACAACTATCTGTATGGATGTCCTCACTCAATCACGTCGCCGTCTTCGGACGAACACCTCGTTCACTACCACCGTAAGTAAGGGTTAACCTAAGTTGCAATCGGTCTGGGTGAAGACATGAGGTATCACGAAGGGTGGTTCCTCAATACTCTCGTGTCCAGCCTGTATGTAGGTATTCGGTGTGGTCGTACGCGATTTCTATTCCATTATCGTCGAGGTATCGATCGAGCTACCATCGTTTAATTCACTCCTCTCCTGCTGTGACTCACCACAATAGACACCAGGATTAAACCATGAAGAACCTTCGTACCCAGTCGTGCCGGTCTGAATGGGCCGTAAGTTACGTTTGAAGACCCGTTCAATTGGATTCCCGACGAGAGTATCGAGGAACCACCCTTCGTGATACAAACTCACATATGTACTGATGTAGGTCGCTCGCGAGTCGCGACACAGATTCCTTTTCGGAAGGCGTCCCGAGCTGCACGTCTAGTACCCACTATTGTCCAATGATAGAATGGGCCCACGACCGGAAGTCAGCAGAGATACGATCAGCAATCGCAAGTTCCACGGCGAATGAGTAAGTGAGCCGAAGTACATACCCGCGTAAATGACCGCACTGCTTCGAGAGGGACGGGTGTGCTAGAATCTGAGAGGACCCAGCCAACTGTCGTGGTGAGAGCGACGGAGTCTGCCATGAGAGCGCAAGCCAACGTTTGAAAATTGTAGACACCGCGTCCGCATCTCCTTTTCATTCACACGAATCACACGCCTCCACATCCAACCCTTCTTTCGATGCTCCGACTGAGTCGACTGCCCCGAGGACGCTCCATCGTCCGCAACACCACCCCGGGACACGCCAACCCGCACTTTCTCGACCGCGCCCGCCTCCTTGACCCCTCCCACCCCGCCGCCCGTCTCGGCCTCCGCAAGCTGCCTTCCTTTGTCTGTCCCCAGTTCACCGTACGCGCCCTGCCCAACGCCGTCCTTCACGAACCCATCGACTTTGTCCCCATCAACCCCCTCCTCGCCACCGCCCTCGTCCGTACCCAGACCAAACTCGTCACCGTCACCTACAGAACGAGACGACACATCGCCGATGCCCGCGTCGCCGCACTCGCACAGAGCGGCAGGCGCAACGTCAGCCTGCTTTTCCACACCTCCAAGAAGGCGACAAGCAAATCGTGCGTCGTCCGTAGGAGACTTCGGTCCAAAATGATCGCTGCAATCGGCCTCGTCGTCGCTCGCAACGCCGACGCCATACACGCACCCTTGGCGAGTCGCCATCGTCTCGTCGCGTTCGTGTGCTAACATCCATCCCTAAACAGCGGCCAGCGACCCCATATCCTCCCCTCCATCTAGTCTCCCGCCCTCCACAAGAAAGCGAGCCCCTTGTCTTCCAAGGTTACCCCTCTCCCCTCCACTCGATCCATCTAACACGTAACCCAGATTGGACATATCTCGTCATACCCGACCTCGCCATTTACAGAACACCACTTCCCAACCTCGTCCAAGCCGTTCGAAAGGCTCTCCTGAGCTTGAGCCATCAATCGAAGCGTCTAGAAGCTTCGTGGTCTGCCTTGCCGAGTTCTAAACCACGCTCACCCCACAGAATGTTCGTCGATAGCCAGATACCCTCGATACATCGTCCTCCTAAGCTTGCTAGCAAGTCCCCGTCTGTCGTCCGAACGCGGACACCAGGACACGCGCAGCATTCAGACACTCCCCATCAGCCAGCCAAACACAAGCGCTTGTATTCAGCTCAATCCGAGAAGCCGGTGGTTGAAAAATGAACGTGCTCGAGTCGTCCTTTCCACCGACCGACGATGACTGGCATGCAGACGGTATGGCTCGAGCTGACGAGCTTACCCAAATGAAAGTTGTTGTGGATTTTGTTGTGCTTCGTATGGACCTGGGTAAACATGTTCACTCGACTTGATCGGCAGCTGTCCAAAGGGTCCATCCGAGTATTGGCAGAGTTAGGAGAAATCGACTGAGAGTGCCATCCGAGGTAAACATCCAGCCGACATCAGGGATGTACGACCCGCCCCAATCTCGCAGTGACACACCAGCGTCGCACCACTACCAACTCTGAACAATAGCACCACGTTTGATGACCCGTTCAATGGAAAGACTGGCTCCCTGACTGGTTGAACTTACTTTCCAGACTCGACGTTCATATTCTTGATGAACTACACATCCAGTACGCACCATAGTCTGATGATAGAATGGGCCCGCAACATGGAGTCAGCGGAGATATGATGAGCAATCCCAAGTTCCTCAATGGAGGAAGGTGTCGCTGGCTGACTAGGTCGACCCACATAACCGGGATCCGAGTAGGCATTAGCGCCCAAGACACGGCTACGCATGGATGGAAGAAGCGCGTTCGTGAGATAATTCCGCCCACAAGTGAACCAAAACACTTCGAAACCCACGGGTGTGCACCCTCCAGGAGCCTCGATGTCGTCGACGAAGACCAGTGCGTAGCAGTTCTCAGGCCCAGTGATTGTACAATGTTGACAATTCAGTAAGACCATACAAGAGTGGTTGTTGAAAGTGGCTCTGCTGTATACACAGTCGCTTTCCACCCTGACGGAATACATTTTTTCGGCGGGACGGCGCATGGGATTCAACGACGGCGAGTTGCAGATGGTCAAGAGGTAGGAAAGCAAACGGGAATGGACATGAACGCCATTTCTGTGTCGAGGGACGGCAAGTGGATAGTGTGCGGGACTACGAAGGGGACAAGCGTGTGGGACGCAGAGCTGCAGAGAAAGGTCGTCGAGGTGGAGGACACAAAATTTGTGAATATAGTCGACGTCTCGCCTGAGTCGTCCAGGTTTGCCACCGCGACTCGGCGGGACAGGCAAGCAAGCATCTGGAACATCACGACTGGGGAGAGATTGGTTGGCCCACTCGAACATGACAGTCCTGTCAAGGGAATCAAGTTCTCCCCGGATGGCGGACATATCGCCGCTGCCTGCGACGACTCTATCCACATCTTCGACAGTTACAATGGTGGCCAGCTCATCGCCATCAAAAACCCACAGCATGATACACCCTGGGTTGGAATGACTCCCATTGTCTGGCCTTCCAACGGTCGGCTCTTCGCCATTTCCAAGGGTGGTATAATCAAGTCTTTCGATACATTCACTGGATCCCAACTTGCCGATTGGCAAATTCACAGTCATGACAGCGGCTCTGCAGAGGATCTCACATCTATCGCTCTGTCTTCAAACAACAGATTTATTGTTTCCTCTGCTGGTCCTCATGTCTCATTTTGGGACACATCGACCGTCACTCAACTAGGTAGCGTCCTGGAAGAGGTTGAGAAGATACACTCCATAGCCTTGTCGCCCGATGGCACTCATCTCGTAACTGGGGGATACAACAAGACAATGACGATCTGGAATCTAGGTGATATCCTGCCCGAGTCCTATCTCACCATCACAGTAAGCACCACATTCCCGATGTTTGGGCGAGCGATAATATTCGTTTATCAATCTACGTTTCTATAAACCCCTGTCCTCCTCGAACCAAGAATGTGAGTGGTCATCGCTTTCAGTCGTCGACAGTACTCCGAACATCCCTCTTGTTGTTTTCAGACCCAAAACATGAGCACCCAAGATGATGACGATGCTCTGCTCGAGGTAACAATTAGCATGATTCCTCCCGAAGACTTTACTGATGATGGTAACAGATCGAGTTGCCCCCGAGTACATCTGCTCCATTATTCAACTACGACGAGGTATGTAGTGATATGGTCTTTTTTTATCTCGTGTTGACAACACGTTGGAGCCTCCCTCGCCAGAATCGCGTGAAAATCCTCTCGAGTCTGGTTCACCACCACCGGGTTCATCCCCCGCTAAACCACATCCCTCTCCAGGGCCACCAATGATCCCGTTTGCCGAGATGCCTGTCCCAAAGCCAACATCTGACAACCCCGCGTCATCTAAGGGGAATCGTCGAACTGTCAGGGAGTGGCTTAGAAAAGCGATGACGAAACGCAATCGGACGCCCCGTCAAACGCCCTCCGATGCGCCTCCTCAGTCTGGTATCCCATCACAAACGGAAGCGACACCCCCGAACGAGAAACCTTCAACGATGTCCCCCGGTAAGCGGATAAGAGTGAGTGTACCCTTTTTCATTGATGCATGGCACGGATATCTGACCACTCGGCTCAGCGGGCGGTGGGAAAGTCCACTGTTAAACCACAGGTTCGTTCAAGCGTGTTATCCGTTTATGAAAACCATTACTTACTGTGCTTCACAGAAGAAAGCAGCCAAACCCGCTGTGTCGCGTCAACCGCCCAAGACCACTCCGCATTCAGAAGCTAGTCCCGCCAATGTTGCCGATGAAACGAAAGCTGAACCTTCTGGTGCGGAAAACAACGTAGCGGTGAGGGTCTACTTCCTCCGTTTGGGAGCTGGGGCCCACAATAATTCTTGTAGCCAAGTCAGCTGACCAAGACCACTCCGCGCTCGGAAGCTGGTCCCGCCAATGTTCCAGATGAAACGAAACATGAGCCTTCTGGTGCGCAAAACAACGTAGACTCGGAGGTGAGGGTCCACTTTGTGCGTTTGGCAGCTGAGGCTCACAATAATTCTTGTAGCGAGGAGCTGGAGGACTAACGTTGTACACCGTTAATCTTTCACTTTCCTTTTCAATGTTGATACCCTCATGGATTTGTTGTGTCCGTGCAGACAATAGCGGTGGAATGCATTAAAAGATCACTATAGGTACTTGTATCATCCCCCAGTCATATTGTTGAAACATCCTGTATCTTCCTTGTCGCACCGTGGAGTAAGCAATATACCCTCTGTTGCATACATTCAATAGTATAGTTGTGTAAAAATGTGGTGTGCAGAGTTCGAGCCTACGACGTCCGAATCATATCCATGAGTGTGTCAACCGTGACGCCTCAATTTCCCGGAGCCATGTCACGTTCTTTTCCGCAGAGGTATCCACAATCATCCACATCTTTTTCCCTAGAGAACAGCCGCATCCGAGTCACCCTCACGCCAATAACCACAAACAACATCGATAATGAAGCATCTGACGCTGAGGGTCGCGACAGTGACAATGCCAGCACGTTCCTTCGGACCGAAAATCTACACCGCAAGGGCCGCGGAGAAAAGGAAAAGTGCGATTGTAGAGTCATGTACGCAAAGCGCGAACGCACGCGGAGATCATACCTACGACGATATGAGGGAGGCAATTGATCGTGATTCGTAAAGCTCATGTGTGGCGTGATTGCAAGACACGACATTCCCGATTTCGTTCAATGACTGAGCGTGCACATGGCTAGTCCATCTGTCATGGCTAAATTGAACCTTCCAAGCAATTGTGGTCTTTGCCGTGGAGCAATATATGTACCACATGGCGAGTGGCCATCAGTCCCAGGTCAGTGGGCACATTTAAATCCAACAAGCCAATGGAGCACACGATGGCTATCATACACAGGCTCTATCCGCCCTGCCCGAGTCTCTCACAAATGAGACCCCCGCGTACCATCCTGCTCAATCTCATCAATAAACGCTTTCGGGTTCGGTTCCCGCCCCAAAAAGTCCTACCACAAACCAGGGTCGATCAGTTACGCTCTGTACTCGGCGAGTTATCTGACACACCTTGAGCGAGTCCATGTCGTCACGACTTCCACCCACGAGCAGGATCTTGTCGCGGTACAGCTTTCCCAGCTTGGGATCCAGCGGCGCCTTTTTGAACACCGTGGCATACATGTCCGAGGCGAACACGAGCGAGTAGGTATACCTATGACGCGCGTGGTCAAAAAATAAATAAAATACAGATAGAAAAAGCATGCTTACCCATAATACCCAGCATCGTACCCACCGGTGATGTGCCCAAACGTACCCTGTCCATGTTTATACTCACCACCCTGGACAAGCGAGATGTGTTCCCTCAGCTCGTTCCAGAGCTTGGTATAGTCCGTATTCACGTCCAAACTGTTGTTGTGTACCGATAGATCAAAGTTGGCGAAAAACAGCTGGCGCAGGTAGAACAGCCCGACGTTGACATAGCGACTGTGCGAGCGTTCAACGTCAACCATCTGAATCGTACATGAGACATGAATTCAGACTGACCTCTTGATGATCTTGGCAATCAAGTCGTCCGACAGCGGCTCTTGCGTCTTGTAATGACTCGACATCCTCTTCAGCACTTCGGGCTCCCAGCACCTGAGACGACGACCCCCCGCTCAGTCACGGCGTCCCAATGAATACCAAAGATCAACTGACCAGTTCTCGAGCATCTGCGATGGCGCCTCCACGAAATCGCGCGCAACGGCTGTCCCGTGGAATCGTGCATATCGCGTCCGACTCAGCAAACCATGGAACACATGCCCCATTTCATGGAAAAAGGTCGTGACGTCGTCGTGTCGCATGAGCGCCGGTCGCTCCGGCGTTGGTTTCGCCAGGTTCGCCACCATGGCTGTCAGTGGGTAGTGACGTTTCCCGTTGGAGAGCTCATAACCCGGAAGAAGCCCCCACACGGCGGCATGCGAGTATTTGCCGTCTGAAAGTTTGGACATGAGCGTGTTGAATTAAGACTGTGGGGTGTCACGACGCCGTACCGCGAGGGAAAAGATCGAGGTAGCAGTACCCGACGAAACCAGATGCGTCCTTTGCATCCTTTTCCCAAACCGCAAACTGTTGGACCTCTGCACGGACATCAGTCACCCACTCAACATAGGCTCAGCACATCGCAAAAGACCCACCGGGGTGCCATACATCCCGCGCATCGCCCTTTATCTCTACGAATTTGACCCCGAGTAGGTTCTGGTATATATCGAGAATAGCAGGGACGACGACAGACACGGGAAAGTACTCCTTGACGAGGGAATCGTCGAGACTCAAGTTGCGCTCCACATAGAGGCGATCGTAATATCTAGCGGGTTACGATCAACCAAAGACGAAGGAACAGATCCAAATGGCGTGCCTGTAATCCCAAATGTAAAAGTTGTCGTCGATGGGCAAGCCCCGCTTGACATGCACCTCCTTTTTAAGCGCGAGAAGGGTGGCGCGTTCTTGAATGGCAAGAGGGTCGAGGTGTCTCTTGAGCTCGTCCAAAAACTAGATACGGATAAGGGATATACGCAGAAACATGAACGTTGATGTGACAGACCTGCTTCGCATTGGCTGCGGTTTTAACCATTTTCACCTCCGTGATGTAATCTGCCCACGAATTGTACTGCAGGATCTCAGCAATCTGCCTGCGTAGGCGGAGGGCGGTGTCCAGGTACCCGACGTTGTTCGCGAGTCTATCGTCAAAGGCCTCATGAGCTGCTTTGCGCGTTTTCGGGTCGTTGGCATATTTGAACTAGGTCGTACCGTCAGATCGACCACACATGTCGCTGGCCAGACGTCACTCACAATAGGGAAGATATCGG
The DNA here is from genome assembly GCA_038090955.1 of Xerocomellus intermedius. Classification (NCBI taxonomy): domain Eukaryota; kingdom Fungi; phylum Basidiomycota; class Agaricomycetes; order Boletales; family Boletaceae; genus Xerocomellus; species Xerocomellus intermedius. The sequence goes on from JBBPNP010000400.1 coordinate 14,500, forward strand.
GCGTCCTGAACGTGACCTCGTACAACACCTTGTCACCTTCCACGCGTTGGGTATACCCTGATATCACGTCCTCTGGGACACCATCGAGTTCTTCGCGTGTAAACGTGATGCGACCCTGTCATGGATAATCGGATCGATCGATGCGGACGAGCAAACACAAGCGACTCACGTTCTCCTCGTTGAAATTTTGCTACGCGATCGTGCACAATTCAACACCTTGTACCTACATAAGAAAAAACAGACCACGCACCGTGAACTTGAGACACGCATCCGAGAGTTCATCCTTCAGCCCCTTCAACCTCTCCTTGTCCTCCTTTTTCTCAAGAGCCAACCCCGCCCGCTTCCCATCGAGCAACATCTTGTCGACGAGCCGCTTTTGCTCGGCGCTCAACGCGTCCCAGGCGCCCGTCTTGCGCAGGTTGGCCGCGGCGGTCACCTTGGCCTTGTACAGATCCTCGCGCATCGACTCTTGGTTCGCGTACTTGCGCGTGCGTTCCTCGGATTTGGTGGAGGCGTCCCGGAGGGCTTTGTTCGTCGAGACGTTTTGGTAGAAGCCGAGCGGCTCGAGGGCGATGTCAAACTCGGCCTCCGAATTGGCGAGTGCGAGCTGTCACACAATAAAAGAAAAGAAAGAAAGAAAGAGACGTGAACGCGTCAGAGAGGCCAGCCATGCCATGTACGCTGTTGACTCACAAACACCTGAAAACGAAAACGATCAGACGATCAGTGATTGGGGGGACAAGAAAAGTGTGAGGGCTCACGTTATAGAAATCGAGCTTGTCCTCGGGCAGTTGCACGATGTCGTCGCTGACCTGCTTGTCTCTCGCGAGTGCCTCGGTGGTCAGTCGTTCGATGTCTTCGACAGTGTGTTGCCAGATCGGCGGGGGCTGCGGTGGCGTCAGGGATGCCATCGTGGTGTCCGCGGGGAACTTAAAGTCCAAGTAGGCGTCGTGTCTTGATGTCGAGGTGGTGGCGAAGTGTCGATGTCGTATTCGAGCTTGTCTGATCCGAGATGGGGGGTCAGACCGGCCAGGCCTGGTGTGCGTGATTGCCCCGATATGGGCACGATTAATTGACACTCGTCCACCAAGCAAGAGCCCCCGTGCCGTTGCGAGACTTGCTGAACGGCCAACGACATGCATCATGCAAAAACCACCAGTGAGAAAAACGCTGACGGTTACCGGTAAATTAGTTGTAACAGATACACACAACAACATTCCTTCGCGCTCCCCAACGACCGCAATGATCCCCTCATTCTCAAGCGCCTCATCCACGCGAATACTACTCTGTTCGCCCAACCGCCTGATCACGTCTCTCCACCGAACACCCCGACCCGTCCAACATAGCCAAGAGCTCCTCCGCATATCGTCCCGCAGCCTTCTCTGTCCGACCCCAGTTCCCGTGTTGAGCAGGCCCTATGATATCGATTTTGCCCGTCCGTGGGTCCATCGCACTCGTCCGAATCTCCTCGCGCATCAGCCGACAGGCTTCCCGCACGTCTTGCAGCGAACGTACGCAGCGAAACGCATGCGGGCGTGTGCTTCAGAGAGGCGGATCATGCTTTCAAGTTGACGCGTCGTTGCAGTGATGCGTTTCTCAGCGGCACGAGGCTCGTTGGCTCCAATGGCGCGAAGGGAGACATAGGACGCGACGAGCTCGTCACTAGCTTCGGAGCTGTGTACGCGATGGATATGCGTTCGAGCGCACTCGAAACTTGAGTCCCGCTGAATTCAATCGTTCTTGCAGCTGACATGGTCGGCACAGCATGGACTTTCGGCATTTTGCATCGCATCATATCTCCTTAACCAAAACACTATAACCACCCCGGGCGGGGCGAAGCCGTCACCGGAATTTGAACATCCGTTCCGTACTCTCATTCGTTGTTCAGGGAGACAAGGATATCCCTCATCGGTCGTGCAGTGTTGTCTCGTAACGTTTTGACGAGTCTTTGGTATAATTTGTTTTGGCGACTTCATAGGTAAGGGGATTTCCTGACGGGCTCTAACTACAAAAGTAAACGAGAATGCCTGGCAGATCTTCACATTTCATCTTTTTCCACAGCACGACACTGCCATGACACATTTGCATTCAGTTCGCAGCGTGCTAACGTGAACAGTAGTCCAACGACTCTTTCGCAACCAAGCGAGCCCTCATTAACTGATGAACCTTCTAAGCGGTGTCTTACAGCCCGGGGTACTTTATCAGGGACGGCCAGGCCTTTGTCTTTGCCAACCTCGTCATAGGTGCATACCGCGGTCCCTCTTAATCACTGGGAGATACATATGGTTTGTTTCTTTGTTGCTCTTCTTCGGGTCATCGTGCCTGGCTGATCCTTTGATCGATCGATCATAGCCACGGGACACTACTAGTATGGTATATGGAGAACCTGTCCCAACAATCATAAATCCGGAGGCGTAATGTATGTTTGTAAATACAATCGGCTGTCCTAGTATAGATTTAAGATTCGGGACTGGATTTCTGATACGGTGGCTCAAGCCTCATAATGGTACTACAAGTTTGTGGACTCAGCCGAGAACCTGCTAACGACTGATTTTACAGTAAATATCAAATAAATAATTTTCTGGTTATTTAATTTTATTAATAATGGAGGTTGACCACCATTCATTCGAGTTGACCCCTACAGCACTGACTCCGAGTCTGTTATGCACCTGGGATGATCGATGATCCTTTGGTACGACATCATCTAATCCACTCCCTCTGTTGCCTTGTCCACTTGTTCAAGTCTGTTATGCACGGTGGTGTATCTGCGCTCAGTGGGGGTTGTCAACCCTCCCGCCGACAGATCATGTATCATAGTATAATGGCGATCAGCACATCATTATCAAGAATATCACACCCTCGTTCTACCCAATCACGCCGCTTGCGTGGTCAAACAACGGGGAGTACATCTTCGCCACATCCTCTGACAACAGAGTCAAGTCATTCGACGTTTCAACTGCGTCCCAGCTTGCCGAGTCGCAGATTCTCAATGGCGGCACCGTCGAGTCTATCGCTCTATCGGGCAACGGCAAGTTCATTGCTACTTTCGCAAACCGTTCCATCTCGTTCCTGGACACATCAACGCTCACTCAGATTGGCCCTACCATCGAAGACAGCGAAGACATACGGTCAATCGCTCTCTCCCCGCAGACTAGTCATCTCGCGACTGGACAATATAAAGGAAAAATCGCTATTCGTAACCTCGATAATGTCCTTCCAGACTCGTACGGTCCCTTCCATGTAAGTAATGCTTGCACGTCCGGCATCCCACATTGCCACACTATATTAGGCGTCTGCACGCGAGGATCAGCAACAAGACGAACAGCCTTCGGCATCGGGTGGACACGATGAAGAAACACCTGACTTTGAGTCCGCGACCCGCAGCGAAGATGGCGGCAGTGATCTCCTCGAGGTATGGATGCGTCTTTTTCCCTCTCGAAGCGAGTTCTCACGATGACATAGCTCGAGTTGCCATCGAGTACGCCTGCCCCGCTGTTCGACTATGAGGAGGTTGGTGACAACTTCGCTTTCTTCTTGCTTCCGTGTTGACGCTGTTGGAGCCACCGTCCCCGGCATCTGCTACACATCCTAGTGAGCAAGAGTTATCACCGCTTGGCACATCCTGTGCCGTATCACAGCCGTTGGACGCCCTGCCTGTGATGTACCCTCCAGCGGTGCGTCCAGAGGAAAATCCTGGTAACGTCAAGTCATCCAAGGACGCCCCGGTGCGCAAAAGATGGCTACAAACGATGTTCAAGAAGAGTAACAAGGGCCCGGCTCCGCATAAGCGCGATCGACCCTCCACAGAGTCGCGTCGCCCTGCTCTTCGATCTCATCCCCAGTCACCAGCGACAGTGAGCGCTACAAATGAGCGACCTTCGACGATGGCTGAAGGTCGCCGCCAGCGAGTGAGTGTTATTCCTTGATAGACGAACGGATGCGGTGTGTCTGACAAACAACCTTAGCGATCAGTCTCGAAATCCATTCAAAAACCGCAGGTTTGTCGTTCCTCGAGTTCGTATGCAGGGACTCATCAGACATTGTAGCGTAAACCAACTGCCAAGGCAGCGGTCCCTACTAGTGATTCCAACAAAGATGCTTCCCGTAGCGGACAAAGTTCTGCAGATCGAAAAGAAGCGAATTCCGTGCGTCTTTTCCGGTGACGGTAGAATACGCCATGACTATCAGGCACAGAAAATCAGTGATGCATCTCAACTTTCAGCCAAGGTGATCAATGTCACCGTGCGCATACTTTCCTTGAACTTATATTGTGAGACTTACATCGGATTAGCATCAGCGAGAATCTGGCAAAGCTACTATTTCGCTCACGTTGCCCGCATGGATGTTGTGTTTTCGCTCAGGTACCGAAGGTGGGATGCATTGATCCAGATGATTCAATGCAATGCATGTCGATACAATACGTAGACATGGACCCTGCAATTCTCTGAGTCCCTATGTCCGTCCACGATCGAGCTCGCTAGGATAAATCTAATATATATGAATCCGATCGGTGGATGGTAGAGAATAAGATGACGATCCACCTCGATGTGATTCGCGTGGGCACTTCCCATTTCCGTGCCGAGTTCTCTTTGGATGTGGAAGAGATGAGCCCACCGGATTCGACTCTACACGGCACGCCTGGGCTCTTCGCTAACGTTCAATTTTGTTCATCTCCAAAGTGTGAAAGCGTGATTCAGAAATCTCCAGCGTTCGAACGTTCAGACTCAGAGACATTGACGGGGAGGAACGTGCTACCCTAACTCAAACCTAACGTCCCCCAGTTCACGAATCAATATGACTGTCCCTCTAATCCCAACCTCCGTGTGCGTATAGATTTATTCCTTCATGACCATCAACCCAGCCATGGCTCGAGAGCGTAACCATCCGCGACAACAACATGAACGGGTCTTTCCGTGGCGAGTTGGCCACGAGAACGTCATGCGTCTGGAGCACACGGTGCATGGTGGGTGCCTCGTCTACTGTTATGTCACCAGTCGGATGCCCCACATTGTGGTGGTTGGTCAGGAAGAGAAGTTCCCCACGGTAGAACGCGGGTTCCATGGAGCCACTGAGTTGCCAGTCAAACAGACAATACCCTGGACCAAGTGGAAACCCGACACGGTACCTCAGGACGACAACGATTAGCAACCTAGTGTTGAACGAGTGGCACAGACCTTTCTATAACATCAAGAGCGTGGAGAAGCTAGAACAGGCCGTTTGTACCCAGAACACATTGATGACGAAAGCCGAATCTATCAGAAACGCAGGTGATCCGATCATACCATCATTTTGCACATATAACTTCATACAGACTTCTAATTATTTGCTAGAGCATAATCTCAGGTTATAATTTGTTCAATCTTACCTTACAGCATCCTAGTTTACCGACATATAATTACATGGCCTACACTTTGCGAGTTACATGGATGTGTCGGCGATTTTGAGTCACGTTGTGTGGGCTTCACCCCAAAAGGATCGAAAATTTGGCCTAAAGTTTCGCAGCTAGCTGTAATATGGTGTGACAACGTGGAATGCCGGATGTGCAAGCATTACTTACATGGAAGGGACCGTACGAGTCTGGAAGGACATTGTCGAGGTTACGAATGGCGATCTTTCCTTTATATTGTCCAGTCGCGAGATGATTAGGGGAGAGAGCGATTGACCGTATGCCTTCGCTTTCTTCGATGACAGGGCCAATCTGAGTAAGCGTTGATGTGTCCAGGAACGAGATGGAACGGTTTGCGAAAGTAGCAATGAACTTGCCGTTGCCCGATAGAGCGATAGACTCGACGGTGCCGCCATTGAGAATCTGCGACTCGGCAAGCTGGGACGCAGTTGAAACGTCGAATGACTTGACTCTGTTGTCAGAGGATGTGGCGAAGATATACTCCCCAT
>JBBPNP010000401.1:0-20372 GCA_038090955.1 Xerocomellus intermedius
CGCAGAAGTATGCGATCAACCCTGACGTCTATCATAGGCTTATGGCGCAGTTGTGCCTCGAGGCCATGTCGAATTCGCTGAAGCGTGACATGTGCGGGATTGGGGACCCGGCGAAGGCCAACAGCGAGGTTCCGGATCTTGTTGAACGTCGGCAGGCAGCGTTCGATGAAGCCCTTTTATACGCCTGCCGCTTTTGGTCCCGTCATCTCGCTCGGCTCCAGAGCGACGGAGTTGCCAACGAAGCCCTGTTGGCTGCGCTGAACAGGTTCAGCACTACGGCGTTGTTATGCTGGATAGAGGCACTCAGCATCTTTGGCGAACTCGAGAGTGCTGTGGTGATGCTCCGCGAGGGGATTAGTTGGTTGAAGGTTTGTTTGCTTGTCTTCCCGTCTCGTCTGAGCTAAGGATGGTCTGCAGACATTGCGCGAAGTCCCCAAAGACGTATTGACACTGTTAGAAGATGCTGACCGTCTCGTTGTACTTTTCATGGACTGCATCTCCCAGTGTGCACTCCACGTCCATCTTACAGCAATCTGGCTTGCCCCCTCGAGCTGCGCCATCCGGAAAACCTTCGGACACCAATCGTTTGGCACACTCATCCTGCATCCGGAACGGGCCGACAGTTGGTCCACCCTCCGGACAAGCCTCAGTCTCCATAATCACATCCACTCTGTCGTTTTCTCCCCAAACGGCGACTTGATCGCTACCGCTGGCGCTAAGCACGGCGTCCAGGTGTGGAACGTGGTCACGGGCATAAACGTCGCCAGTCTTGGAGATCATTCGTCAACATCACTCTTGGTCCGCTTCTCTCCGTCTGGCGCCTTCTTGGCGGCAGCGTTCGAAGGCGGTATTGTCACTGTCTGGGACCCAAAAGTCGGCCGAGAACACCTGAAGCACGAAGGTTGCCACTCTGAACCAATCACGTGTCTCGAGTTCTCGACGAACAGTGCTTTGCTGGCATCTGGTTCGCGCGACCATGCGATCCAGGTCTGGTCGGTGGAGACAGCACAGGCATTATACCGTCTAGCCGCGCACGAGGGACCGGTGACCTCGTTGGTATTTTCCAGTGACTCGCTACGGTTAGTCTCAGGATCGGAAGACAACCTGGTCATCATTTGGGATATGTCGACTGGGAAGCTAGTTCGCGGGATGATGGGCCATCGCAAGGCAGTGAGCTGTGTTGCTGTATCCAGGAATGGGAGCATTATTGCATCGGGATCGGAAGACAAGACGATCAAGATATGGGATTCCAGTTCCGGGAAATGCGCTCAGACATTTTGCAAAGGACATCACACGGGAATACGATCCGTTCACTTCTTTGATGAGGACAAGTATGTCGTCGCAGCCTGCGACGAGGCGGTCCTCTCGTGGAACGTCGCCTCACGCAACACGTCAGATACCATCTGGACTGCGGAACAGTTCTTCAAAAAGACGATGAAGCGTTTCCCTGCGTGGCAAGTCAATATGATCGGGTGGGGAGCGCCGAAGCCCTTGCTTAGATTGATAGGAAAAAACGTTCGCCGAGTCGGATTCATGGCGCCTCACGACTGCATACGCGACCCAGTCACCGTCATTCGTGTTTGCCAACCTAAGCTTCCTATTCGCTGGATCACTGCCTTTTCCGATAAATGGTGTGCCTTTGAGTGGTACTGACACGATAACTGTGGTTGCGGTATCGTCAGATGGCAACTGGGCTGCGACCGCAGACCCTCTAGGGTCACTCCAAATCTATGATCTCACGATGCCGAGGTACACGTGGGAGGACCTGGAGACGGTGGCCAAATCGAACCCGCTCCGCACTGCAACCAGATTTGTCCCCTCGCCGCATGGCACACGGTTCATCATTGAGAACCTCATGCAGTGGAGTCTGGCGGACGCAGACTATCACGTTATCAAGAAGATCGACATGGGATTGTTGGGGTCGGTGCGCGATGATGACGACATTCGGTTCAAGTTCTCTGCAGACGGGAGCATCTTTTTCTGTGTCGTCTTGAGCCTGTTCAACGACGACAAGAGCACCGTGCGCGTCTTTGATTCTGTTACGGCCGAACAGCGTACGCAGTTTAAGGGACTGAAGAAGGTTCATTCATTCGTCGCATCCGCCGATGGCGCTTGGATCGCATGCGGGCACGGATCGGGTCAAGTGGATGTATTCAGTGTAGGAAGCAGAGAACGAACGAGCCTAAGGGAGTCCGACGACTCGCCAATCAACGTGCTCCTTTTCTCCGACGACGCGCAGGAACTCGTGGGCGGGTCCAAAACGGGGGTCGTTTGCGTGTGGGATCGTGCGAACGGGACGTGCAAGGCCACGTTTGGAGTGTTCACCTCGATGGTCACGGCGCTTGCGTACGCGGGCACACCCGGCGGAGCAAGGGTTGCGATCGGACGAGAAGACGGCTCGCTCTGTCTGTGGTCCCCGTCGAGGTCTGCATCGCATGACATTCTCCGCGGCGATCAAGCCACGGTCAAAAACGTGGATTTTATCAAGTTTTCGGACGATCGGTGCAGGCTCACATCAAGGGGCGGGGACGGGACTCTCTTTAGTTGGACGATCCCGTTCGCCGCGGACGACGCGGACATGGCACGGTGTGCGCTGTGCCCGCGCGAGGAGGGTGCAGACGGTGTCTCGAATCCGATGATTCTCCCCCACCTCCTCTCCCAATCCGACCCAGAAGACGCCATGGACAGTCACTTCCAAACGGCGTATCGGGTCCGAAAGGACGGCTGGCTCGTCAAGGGCGACCGGCGGGTGATATGGTTACCACCATTTATACGCCCACGCGGCAAAGACACATTCTACGCGTACGAGAACGGGCAGGTGGTGTTCTGCACGCCGTCCACGGCACTGGTTTTCCTCAAGTGGGTGGATGGATGATGTGAACAGGAGGTCGATGTTGTCACTGGCAGATGAATGAAAATTGTTGTACGAGTTGTACCGGTATATAGAGATGCCCTGCACGACCATTCAAAAAGTGTGTCATGACCATGTCGGAGAACCTGTGATTAGCGACGTGTGGAGTACATGTTAGGAGACAATCGGCCGAAGTCCTATCGCATGGCACAGCTTACTTGAAACAAAAAAAAATTGATGAGAGTGGGATTCGAACCCACGCCCTTTCGGACCAGATATTCCGTGGTCATCTAATGACCTAGTCCTTAGTCTGGCGCCTTAGACCGCTCGGCCATCTCACCGTGTGCAAAAGATTCGGAAAGATCCTGAATGTGCCAATCACTGTGACCATCACAACATCGTCACATCCTGTGCGGTGTGCGCTTTGCAAGCATCGTCCACTCGAGTTGGAAGCATCAGACGGTCCAACATGGCCTCTGCATACTATGAATTTTACAGAGGATCATCGTACGTCTAACAATTTACTTGGTCGCAAACCGAACCCTACAACGGCCCTGCAGCATTGGCATGGCTCTCACCGACTCGCTGGACGAGCTCATCACGAGCGGCGCCATTACGCCACAACTGGCGATGAAGGTTTTGCAACAGGTTCTGCATGGCATCGCACCCACGACGAGGCACGCTGACGACCGTCTAGTTTGACAAATCCCTCGCAGACACGATGGTCAAGTCTGTGAAAAACAAGACGACGCTCAAGGTACATTCTCGGTGTCGTGTTGGGCGTGTGCTCATGTTGTGTGTTTACAGGGTCACCTGCATACGTATCGTCTTTGCGACGACGTGTGGACGTTTATCGTCAAGAACCCGTCTTTCAAGATGGAGTCGAACGAGATGGTGTCTGCACCACGAATAAAGATCATTGCATGCAAGAACGGAGACGCCATAGAGCCTGGAAAGAAGTGACATACCTGCACCGTCTCCATCGTCATCCGCATTGTACCATAGAGTTCTTGTAATTAGCTCGCTGTGTGCGCCACACGCTGTGGTGGCGAACAACCCAGTGTATTGCTGTGAAATGGAGGTATGCGTGTGAGCAGATGCTGTGAGGGGAATATGAGCCTGGTAGCATGCACGTGCTCATGCATGGACTTCCCATCCGCTTCGGGTTGTCGGTCTTGTTTACTTAGCCTCTCCTCTCCCTCCTCGCCACCAGCGACGCCCATCATGGACCCCCTCAGCTATCCAGAGCCTCCTACAGAATTAACCGTCTCTGAAGCCCGTAGAGCTCTCCAAATACAGCGCCAGGAGCTCTCGCAACTCTCAGAACGGATAACTTCAGCAGAGGATGCCCTCGCACGGATCGTTGCCGACAGCAAGCGCGCGATTCGAGAGATGCAACGCGAGCAACATGCGTTGGAGGAAAAAGTAAAGCACACGCTGGCGTATATCTCCCCCATACGACGACTGCCCCACGAACTCCTCCGCCATATCTTTATGTTCAACTTTGACAATCACCCTTGCTGTGCTTGGATCCTCGCTTCCGTCAGCGTCCTATGGCGTAGACTAACTCTATCAATACCTAAATTATGGTCCAAGGTGAGCGACGAATTCTCTATGACGCACATCGGGTCTGGATGCGTCTCCTATTCCCCACATCTATATTGGCGCCCGAATATGTTTTTTCACCCAACCTTTCGCCGACTGATATCTCGCTGGATTTTTTTTGCGGTAAATACCACTTGAAGTTATTCGATCTACTGCGCCTTCCCCTTCGAGAAGCCATGTGTTGAGCACACATGCTGCTCATATATCGATTTGAACTGTCTTATCTGACCGTTCTGTCCAGATACGCCTCGTGACCAACCAAAGCGCGTCTCCGGACACCGTTCGCCTCTGGCTTGAGCGGTCCGGTGACAAGGTTCCCCTGGACATCGAAATCTACCTGCGGGTGAATGGAAGTTCGGCGGAACCTTCTAGTCGCGCTCGAGCATCATCCCCTACACCCTGGATCCCACCACCACCCAGCCCACCGACGCATTATGTCCTACCGCATCCACCGCTAGGCACTCCCATTCTTTTACCTCCAGCACAAACACCGATCATCGTCCCACAGTCGCCGTCCCACCACGACGCCTGGGGATCTCCTCCGCCCCCTTCCTCGCGAAGTTCCCCGCAAGCCCAACGCAACACGCATTGGGGACATATTGCGATCTTCTACTTGATTGAGCAGATGCACCGGTGGCAACGATTTGTCTTCCGGTTCGATAAGCAATTTCCCTCGATATCCGCGCTCAAGTCGATCAATGGTGCGAGTCACGCATTTCATCAAAAAAAATCGTTTAATTGTGTGATGTAGGGGATGCACCCATGCTAAGGGAGTTTGAGGTTTCGTGTGCGGAGACGATATACGCTACTGAATGGGCTTGGCTTCCCTGCACCACTCCATCGACCCCCTTGACGTTATCCCGGCTGCAGTCGCTCATGCTGCATCATGTACCATTCAAGTGGTCCTCTCCTATCTTCAAGACCGACTTGCGTTCCCTTAACCTTCGTTCACTCCCAGCCAACCATCTACCGCTGGATCGGATCTTACACATTATCTCAAGTAACCCTAATCTTGAATCGCTCACGCTGCACTTTGCCGTCGTCGTGCCCGCCATCCTTCCGCTACACACCACGTGTCTACCAAAGCTTCGCGAACTCACATTTGGGGGCCACTACCACATGTCGACGCTTACTGACGCACTCGCCCTCCCTGCGTTGGACGTGCTCAACCTCGACATCGAAGCGCGGGACCCCATTGAAGACGTCATTACGAATTTGCTTCAGCGATCCAATAATCCGCCTGTCACCCAGCTGTCAGTGTCATACGGGAACACCAACAGTTCAACGCTTTACTATGGCCCCGGGGGCATTGTCATTGCGTGGAATTTCTTGGCAGAGATGAACCACATTCACTCGCTGAGCGTTGGCGGGACGCCCCTCGAACCGTTCCTAGTGGCGCTAGGAACGCCCGAGGACGATCAAGCACACTGGATCTGCCCCAATCTGAAATCAGTGACGATGAAGAGTTGTCATACGCATCCGGATGGGATCGCGAAACTTGTACAACTTATCGAGGCCCGCAATCCGGAGACGGGGACTGCTACAATGGTGAACGGTGTGACGCCTTCGAAGCTACGGCACATCGAGTTGTGCGATTGTGCATCGGTGGGACCGGACGTGCTGGATTGGTTGAAGAGGCGAGTGGACGAGGTCATTTGTGTCGAGCCATCGTATGGGAGGCCTACTTGATGTGGTATTCGTATTCCCGAGTTGTGTATTAGTATGTTATATATAGTGTGAGTTAGGAAATGGCATACCTGGATAATACTGCCCACGCGCGTGTTGGGTATTATTGCATGGGGTCCATGTGTACCTCGCACAGGCCCATAAAAGGCGCACTAGACTACGCCGCAAGCACTTTAAGATTTGTTATAGATCGAAGCCTATTTGACTTTTGAGCACTGGCGCGGGCCGCCGACCACGAACGTGGGGCGATATCCGTGGCGGTTCATGATCCGTAGTATACGCCATCTCTACTAATCGACCCGATTTATACCAAATATTGCAAAGGGGATCAATCGAGTCTTGGCACTGCATAATTGGAGGTATTTGACTGGATGATGGTGGTCAGCAGCCCGGAGGAGACGGGTAAGCTCCTGGGTAAGCGTGTTGTTGTGAGATCAAGCGAAATGTCAAGATAAGCCCGTTACCGTATCCACCACCGGGCCCGATATTATTCGGGATTAGAAACCGCGCAGCACACGCGGCGCCAAGGTGGAGTTGAGTCGATGCACTGGCAGTGGCTCTAATGGAACCCAAACCCTGGGCAGGCTGCAGTCGCTCGGGTATATAAGCGGCTTGGCTTCACTGGCCGTCCGAGAACCTGGTGAACAACGGTCCCCTGTCCTTTTTTTCTCCCCTAGTACTTGAAACGACGATGCCTGTGCCGGTGCCAGTCAAGCCTGGTAATTTAAATAAAGCCAAACAGGGCTGCACTTTGCCGGATGACATTGAGATTATGAACAGTCACAGGTCTGACTCGAACGTTCGTCGGGTGCCTCGTCCTCATCGTCCCAAACAGCGTGCAGGCACTTGCTCATCACCCACATCGCCCACATCGCCCACCTCACCCCAACCTCCACGGCGAACTGCCCACCTGGAGAGACCGCCACGTAGCCCAGTTGAGGGGTGCTAGCATGCCTCTGAATGGGCATGGCACGTCGACGGGCCCAGCAGAGAGTCTTCTGCCCGGCACGGCACCACTCGCACCATTGCCTACCACACCCTACACCCCCATAGAATGGAATTGGGACGTCGAACACGCAGACCGGAGACGCGAGGCAAAAACCGATGCTTCCCTGCACGATGCACAGCCCTTTCAGGTCGATCGAAGAGTCCTCAAGGACATCGTACGCGAGAAGACACACTGCGAGGTCGGGCGGATCACCTTTCTGAGCTCAGGCAAGTTTCTCTATCCCCGTTGCCCATATCCGTGCTGCTTCTGAACAGCCGCAATAGGTACATTTCATAAAGTTGGTGATGCCTAATCCGATGCCCTCCATCAATCTTACGTTCTGTGCTTATAAGGCTTATCTGATCACGCTTGTTGACACACGGGAGCTTGTTGCCCGTGTTGCGCGTAGGTTCATGCCTCGCCTCAAGACGCAGTCAGAGGTTGCAACGATGCAATACCTCCGCGAAAAGACTTGCATACCAGTACCAGATGTATATTTTTACGATTCAAATCCTTACAACCGTCTCGGAGGCGAATATATCCTCATGTCCAAGGTTGGTCACTGCAGTTGACATTCCCGCGTCCCTTGTTCATGACATTGGTTGGTTGTCTAGGCATCAGGTATTCCGCTCGGTAGAGTGTATCACTCGATGTCCAACGAGCAACTCAAGATTCTATTCAAAAATGTAGCATCTCTCATAATACCTCTGTTCGCTCAGCGTTTCTCACATATAGGATCTCTCCATTTCCCCACATTCTCCCGGTCAGTTACATCACCAGTAAACTCATCATCATCATCATCATCAACGCCCACTGCAACTCATGTACAATACAAGCACTTTTCGTTATCAACCATCCCCACATCTGGGATAACACCACCAGCGGTCCATCCCACGGTCGTCACGCCCACCTCAGCACATGTTGGCCCTATTGTTTCGTGGCCTTTCTTTGGATCCGGCCGGGGCGATCTCGCGCATCCGTCCGAAATCAATCGCGGACCCTGGGCCTCGACGCGGTCCTATCTAGGGTCGTGTGTTCAGCGTGAAATAGCGGGCGTAAAGCGGGAGAGCGAAGGAAAGTCCGCCCCGCATCGGCTGCACCTTGATCCACACGAGATCCGATCCTCTAGACACCATCACCTGGATGCGGTGCCCGACGATCAGAGTGATGACTCTGACGAATGGGATGCGCAAGAGAGTGAGGAGGAATGGGAAGGTCCTGGGGATGCCATGTACAGCGACTATCGCCGCATGCAACGGAGTACCTTCCTGGTCGCCCACATCATGCGCCGCGAACAGTCCGTGCGCAAAGAGATGGGTCGCTGGATGCGCGTCATGGACCGATTAGGTGCTCATGCGGATCACTCGGGTCCTGAAGAATTTGGGCTTGATTGTCACGACCTAAACTTGGAAAACATATTCGTGGACGAGTGTGATCATACTCAAATTGTGTGTCTCGTCGTCTCTTGGTCCGACGTGGCGTTCACTCACTGTTCCCTCACACAGACATGTATCATTGATTGGGAATCGACGACGACGCGACCGTTGTGGGCTTGTGCTCACCTCCCGGCGTTCGTTCAGACGAGCCCGTTTACGTTCAAGCTGTTCCGAGAGGTCGTCGCATCGATCGCCCTTTCCAAGTCGTCGAAAACCGATAGTCTCGCCACGACCGCCAAGGAATGGCTTCACTACGAAGCCATCGGTGCCCGACTCCGGCTCGCCCACCGCTGCGCGGAGTGGGACGGATGGGAAGAAGGTCTCGTGGACAGCATTCTCGGGCCGGAGGAACACGAGGAGGAGTGGTTCAAGGATGTTGAGTCGACCGTCGAAGGCTCCGAAGTACCGAGCGCGCCGTCGTACGATGGCAAGGGGTGCGTCGAGAGCGATGCGAGCTGCAGCGCGTCGGAGCCGTCGTCGGGCGCACTTCGGGTGGCGGCGCTCAAGAGCCGGAAACAGGCGGGGCAGTTGCCGCTGAAAAAGGCCAAGGAGAAGGAGCAGACGTTGACGACGACGGGGGATATATGTGGTGGGCGGGGCGGGGAGCTTGGACGGCGGTTGGAGGCGTGGTTAAGCGTGACTGGGAATGGGAGGCGGTGGAGTGAGGACATCCAGGAGGAATATGATGCCGAGGCGGAGTGAGGGTGGTGTGGCTGTTGCGTTTGTGTGAGTTTTTTTTGGTCGATCTTAGACGTTTTTATCCTATGGTTGGGGACTTGGAGTTGGACCCTTGTAATGATGCATGACAAACCTTGTTTTAGGCGAGCACTATGACACATGAGGAACTTTGCATGATATCGCATACCGTGACAGGGAACTCTTTTCAACAGGGTAATGATGCATTGATCAAGGAGCCTTGTTTCCAACGAGGTAAGTACTGCCGGTGATCCCTCGATTCACTGGACAACGAATTCTTTTCAAAAAAGCCATAACTTCTTGCTCATTGTCAGATTGCATCCAAGGACATGATAATACAATTACTTCGAATCTATTCGTACACAATATATCCATCTTTCAGGGGAAGTTACGGTTGATCAAGTGAGTAGCAGTGTTAGTTGTTCAGCGAAGTCTCTGCAGCCCCAACAAACGGAAACAATCATGCAGGGCGTCGCGGCGCTACGATGGGGACTGGTATCTGGTCGTCCTTCTTTGGTTTGAGCCCTGAGAAGACCGTGACGTGGAAGGAGATGTATGCTCGTACTTTCAGCTTGAGCTGACCCAGGGCCGAAAAGCCACCCAGTAACCTCATGCATGCCACTAGTATTGCAGACTCGGAGGTTCGGATGGGATATTGTTTCAGCCGTTTCGTGGTTTCCTCACCCAGCGATCGCATTCTTTGTAGCGGACCCTGTCATGGCAAAGGTGAGTTGGGTTAGCTCACATTCTTTTGGAAAACGTATCCACGAGCTTTCTGCGGATATTAGGAAATCACGCTTCGTAGATGGAATTTCATGGGTGAATACACGATTTTTGTTCGGGACGAATCTTGTCTGTGCAGAAGGTGACGCCTGGAAACGACACAGTAAAATTTGCTCCCTAACATACTCTGTGGTTGGTACTTCAAGGGTCGTTTTTCCGTGGCACCGCACTGACACCCTGTGTCATTAGAAAGCCAATGTTTTCGTCTGGACTGAGACATGTCGGATCCTCTCCGACATGTTTTCAGAGTGGGGCGATCGATTTGACTGCAATAATGTCACTGAATTCATGCTCACAGTGGGGAATGTTATATTTGTAACATCGATGACTCGAAGTTAACACTGTGGCTGTCAGTTCGCGTTGAATGGTGCATATCTGTGCAGAGGTCCCACTGTGAGGCCATGTGGAAAGTGAGGATGAGGAGCCAAACGTCACCACGACAATAGCGTGACCTCGGGGCGGTATTGGCACACGTCTACTCTGACAACTACTTCCATGCCAGTTCGCTCCGATGGCTCGAAATCCTTGACGCACATAATAATAGCATCAGGCAACTACCTGTCTCTCTGGAACTGCCCCTCACTCGTCTGGATCAACGTGATGTCCAACCTGCTCGATACAATGCATGGTAGGGTCCACAAGACACGTCGTTCGTTTCTCCCCCTGCTTCTGGTATATCTCTCGAAGTTCCGCCGACCCCGCCGGGCCACGGTCACACTTAGATCGCGAGAAAGGCGTCGAATGCGATGGTACACACGCCATCCGGCCGACCTTCCCCTCCGGTCACGTATTTCCTCGAGAAACTGTACATGGGCGAGAGCCGACTCACAGACGATTCCCTCCCGCCGCTCACGACCCCGAAAGAACTCCACGTCTTCGATACCTCCTTTAACGAAATACAAGAACTTCCTTGCTCTTTATCTCACGAAACTTGAGGAGCTCTACCTGAGTGGAATTCAGCTGACAAGTATAAGTATAACAAGGATTTGCCCAGGTTGGCGAGGCTGAGCATCTTGTTTCTCAATGGAAACAAGGTGCAGAGCTTGACGGTGAACGGAATATCCTTAGGTATAACATTAATAATCGGGGATTTGATTGAAATTTCGCCGTCGTCCTGCGGAACCTGATAGGCTGTTGTGCGCCAGGAATTTCAATCAAAATCTCTTACCTCGACCTGTCGGGAAACGGGAAACAAGAGGCTCGAGATCAAGCCTCCCACTGCAAAACACCCGGACAGTGCAGAATCGTAGGCTACTTGTCCGTGGACATCGCATGGCAAGGACTCTTCGGGTCATTTGACAAGAACTCGAGTAGCATTAAATTGCGGCACTAAGTATATGTCTACATAGAATGGAAGAAACGAAGAAACGACATCCTCTATCTGAGTACTACGCTGCTCTTGCCAACTTACACGTAGTGATCTATGAACCGACCCTAATCGACATCTGAAGGCCCCTCCTGCTGCAGCTGTTGCTTTGCCCTTGGATCCGGCGTTTGCGTTCCCGAGCCATTCAGACTGCGCACAGAGTGATTTCAGACTCGGTAATTGGAATACAGCACAACTCGCCGACCTCCTTTTCCTGACAGGTTTTCAGAATAAACGGTGAACGCGTCAACGTGGCGATATCGAATCCTCCCTGACGACGTCCATCTGTTCATCTTGACCCATACCCTACACAGCAGGTCAAACACCTGATACGGATACGCGTCTGCGCTGAAACGTTGCCGCACGGATTGCCATTTGTCCACACGAGGGAATGATGGTGTTGGGATCGATCCGTCATGCGGGGATCTCATTCCGAGTTTCCGATCCCGCAACGATCTTGCATACGTCGTCGAGGACGTCACGGGATGCGTGGACCGGAAATCGATAGCGATGCGCTCGACCAAAAAGGCGAGATGGCGGCGGCGCTGAATGTAACTTTGTCGCCACTGACGCCGGCATGACGATGGCCGCAGCGTACAGATCGATCGCCATCGCCATCGCTATCCGCACTCTTTGAACGCATCACTCTAGTCTATCGTGTCACATCAGATCAGATGCGGTGCCGACAGCGCATCAAATCTCGATTCTCAGACGGTCGTCAGAATACCACACCGTGACGGAGAGTAGTATGGGCTTACTCCGTTACGCGCCAGTGCCGTGTTACGTGTCCTGTCGTTGTTCTCGGGCAATCGTAGACGATTGGCTGACCAAACGGCGGCGTATCATGGTAACACAGAGTATGCATTGGCCTCGAGAACTTCCTCACAAGCACGATTGCCAAGTCACTCACTCTATTATTAGGTAGCCACATCCACTGCCCGATCTGTGAATCGAGGACTATCGCGAATGGGAAAAAAATCAGTGTCTTCTGTCCCGATAATCGACAAAAATGAGCAACTTGCAAAAAGATGTGACGAGAGTGGGATTCGAACCCACGCCCTTTCGGACCAGATATAGTTGGTGATCTAATGACCTGATCCTTAGTCTGGCGCCTTAGACCGCTCGGCCATCTCGCCAGTGAAATGAACGGGAGAAAGAGTCTACGAGAGTGCAGGTGCCGACTCGGGACATGGGCGGCTGGAACAAACAAACATCATCTTGGCAGATGACAATGATCCAGTTAGCGCGACCAAGGAAGAAAAAAGTTGTGATGAGAGTGGGATTCGAACCCACGCCCTTTCGGACCAGATATTCCGTGGTCATCTAACGACCTAGTCCTTAGTCTGGCGCCTTAGACCGCTCGGCCATCTCACCGGTGTGCTTCGCACACAAAAAGGAATCCCTGACCCATGATGATGTCAATTATTACTGTCAAGCGGTTACAACGAGTCCGTTCACACGTACCAATCTATTCCTGACCGCAGTGGAGAGCTTTCCGTACTCATGGTTGGGTGTCAGGTCTATCTCGATATTTGCATGGGGGACTCCAAAAAGTTCTTACGTGATCGGGACTCGTACGATCGCGCCCGATTACACCTCGACAAACACGCCGCGAGTTATGGTCTACCATCCAAACCAGAGGAATTGACCGACTGGCAAAAAGAGATCTTGCAGGGCATCGATGCGTCACAGGCATACGAGACACCATTGCTGTTCGAACCCCCAGAACCTTTGTTGGCAGGGCGGCTCGTCTTCGAATTGAGCCCGTCACCCAAGTTGACAAAGACGACCGCCAACTTTGTCGCGCTCTGTACTGGCGAGAAAGGGACGTGCAAGAGTGCATCGAATAGGAGGCTTCATTACTTGGAATGTCCCATCCATCGAATCGCCAAGGGCTTTGTTGCTCAGGGCGGGGATATACTTCGAGGAGATGGAAGCGGCGGCGAGGTAGGACCACCCTAGATGCATGGTAGCCTTATCTCTGATCGGATCTCATGTAGTCTATTTATGGGGGCGATTTCAAAGCTGAAGAAGAGGGTCTCAGGGTGATGCCCCGCAAAGGCTCACTTGGAATGGCGAGTTCCAAGACTGGATCGGGTGCCAGGAACACGTCACAATTCTTTGTCGTGCTCACGGACGACGAAGCTCAGCTGAAGAAGTTGAAAGGCCAGTATGTGATATTCGGCCAGCTGGAGAGCGGAGCAGAAGAATTACGCGTACTGGATCGTCTCAGTGAGGCTGGGGGTGACAACGAAAAGCCACTCGTTCCCGTCTGGATAGGGGGTTGTGGAACATGTCAATCAGATTAGCAATACAGTGTGGGTCACCTGTGGTGCGTCCCAACGGTAATGCTGAACTGATAGCTCAAAGAACCAAACCTCCGCCGCATTGCTTAGGTTGTTACATCATGCATCACGAGTCACCCAAAACCAGTTACCCAACTCGATAGTCCTCCGCGATGAGAATCTCAGGATAAGAATTTGAACGGAACCTTGCGCTTTACCCCTCGATTCAGCGACGGCGATTTTGAGCTTAGGGACAAGCTTTCCGCATCTTGATGCCCTCAGATAATCAACCAATGGCCCCAACAGCGCGACACGGTCTCAGTTGAGCTGATACGTGCCAGCTGAACTTAAGATTTTTTCCTGCCTCGCGAGTTGCTCGCGAGGGATAATTTAGATGAGGACAGCGCCGTGACATTTGCCCCCCGCATGCCGCCCGTCCGATATCGGAGTATGCACCCACTGTGAGACGATATCGGCTGGTCAACTAGAACCCGGGCGAGTTTATGAGAGCGTAAATTGACGATAGGGTCTACTGGTGCACACTGGATCGGAAAAAAAAAAAAGATCAAGTGACGCTTTGGACATCACTTTCACAGAAATGGGCTGTGTAGATCCGGGTGTAGTCTGGTGTACTAATACGTCTTGTGCCCTGAGTCCCGATCCATCGTTGTCGCTCCACACGAAGGGGCATTGTGGATTTCCCTAAATGCTGTCTTCCATATGAATCTAGCCGCGTCCGCGGCCTCGTGTGGCACAATTTTGATGCATGAGGCCCAAGTGTAAAATCAACGAGGCAAGTGAGGAACGGCGAAGTGGATAAGCAACGTTGTTCCGACTTGGAAAGCTTATTCACCAGCCTGGATGCAAGGGAGGTAAGAGGCAATTAATTGATTAATTAATAGGACAGATGGGCAAGATGAACAGTTCAATCGTATTAGCACATGGACGTTGCACTGATCCTATGCTTCCAACTCTGGGCCGCCCATCCGCTCACAAATCCGTAACGCTGTAGCATGAAACTCCTCGGGAACCCCACTTGATCTCCCAGGCAACAAAAGATGTGGAAGTATTCGCGTGTGGAATAATTGATGAGCAACGGAGGCACCCTATACGCCACAATAAAGAAAAAAGGTCGCCGCCACGTCGTCAAACACTGCGAGCCACTACAATGAAAGCTGAACACGTACAAATTGATGATAAACACCCCCCATCACAGCCTGAACGGCTTCACCCATCACTTTGTAAAGCCCAACACTTTTTGCAATACCGGAAGATGCCTTCAATGCCTCGTCCAGTTCGGAATCGGGATTTTGGATTTGGGCGGTCCGAAGAGTTTCCTTTGGAGCTGTCGGGACCCAGAGGAGCACACGACCAAGAGACCACCGAGGTGCAACATGTTCTCCCAAGAAATACGTGTTTAGAGCGCGTGAAGTTAAGCGGTCGTAATCATGGTGTGCACGGCCTTGTGCAGCTTCGTGGACGAACAATAGGTAATATGATTCCAAGACACGGCGGCCTATCGATGATCGTGTTATATAAGTAAACGTCAACCATGAGCAAGAGAAAGTCATTCTCGTTCAATGAATACCCACCGATGAACCCCAGGCGACCGTTGTGCCCATGAATAGCAGCTTTGTGACTGCCATGAGTGAGTATTCGCCTTGCTAACTCCGGAGGAAACTCCAAGGGCCGAAAGATGGAATTGAGATGAGCGGCAAGACGCACGTCGTCTGAATCATACGACCCTCTTGAAGCAGTGTGAGGTGATGGGTCTGCATGTCGCGTCGAGAAATTGCCAGTGAGTCGCACTAGTGGTGGTGTCCATCGAGGCGCGAGTACCAAGGCATTTGATGAGCTCTGAGAAGACCGGAGTATGTGGGAATTGATTCCTCTGGGTAAACGAGACATGGTGAAAGCAATTTGCATTCTGCAAAGGCGTAAAAAAGTTATAGCAGGTCACGTGCCCACTATAGCGACGGCTTTCAAGTTTCGACCAACTTTTCTTGTTCGAGGATTTGGCACAGGCTCGCCCCCTTTTTGACTGTGGACTTACCAGACTTGTCCATCTGCGGGACCGCGAGATTGTGGTGACAAGATACCCGACTCTACAGGTAATATTAGCCTACTAATCTAAACTAGAAGAGTGGATCCGGACTCGCCAAGAAGGTTTCCTTCAAAACTACAGCAGGTTATACATACCACCCTACCACGCGGCCGTCCATCTGAACCAGCAACGTGGTTGACATGTGCCAACGGTTATCTCCAAAGAGTATCGATCGAGCGGAGCGAGTACCCTTCATCGGATTCTCCGTTTCTCTGACTCGATTATTGGAAACAGACCTCGAAGGCTTCTCCGGCCAATCGGGAATCATCCAGTGTTTGCTGTTGTTGGCTTCTACTCTGCTCTCACATGCGAATGGGGGAGAATA
The DNA here is from genome assembly GCA_038090955.1 of Xerocomellus intermedius. Lineage (NCBI taxonomy): Eukaryota > Fungi > Basidiomycota > Agaricomycetes > Boletales > Boletaceae > Xerocomellus > Xerocomellus intermedius. The sequence continues at coordinate 16,126 of JBBPNP010000401.1, forward strand.
GTAGTTCCCCGCATGATCTCCTATCTACTACCTACAGTTCGGATCTCCGGAAACCGTTGGGTACCTTCATCGACAGGTCCCCATTGTTACTCATAGCCAACGGATCTCAATATCGTCTAGAATGGAAGGAATCAGGACAGGCTTGATTCCACGAGGTCATGGGCCTCTCTGCCCCACATCTGAGTATCAACTGCGTGCTTGCGTAATGCTTCTTCCACCATGATGCGCCGTCACGGTTGGAGTGAATTGACATTAATCACACTAGTACTGACGGAGAAATTGTAAGCTTGGTACCTACAAACACATCGGTGATGTGCTTCGCGGTGAAACTCATAATTCCAGGGTTCTCGTTTGCACGGCCCTGGACACACAGTTCCGAAACACACCCGGCCTTGTGGCTTCCTCCGTCCTTACGGTGCCAATGCCTCAGTGTATTGCATTTGGAGGCGCCGGTGTTTCGATGCACGGTATAAAGCCGGGAGGGAAACCGTTCGTGTCTAGGTTCCCGTTCCTCTCTACTTCAGATCCGCTCAGTTCACCAAATGAACTTCAACGCTCTACCCACCGTGTCGTTCACTCCGACCTCAGTCAGCTTCCCCTTTGAGCCCAAGCAGCTGTCACTCTCGGACAAAGTCAGGGTACAGTTAGAATCTCAATCCAGTATCGCAGCCTCGCCGTCCAACGGCATCTTCCCTAGAGGTCCCCTTTCGTTGAGTGCGCCGCACGCGGAAGTCTGGATCCAGGGGAAACAGGTTTGACCAACGTTTCGTCCATTCTCCATCAAATGCTGAACAAGCTGAGTCAGGTCCTCATCCGAGATCGTTCCACCAGGTACGGTACCTACGTCAACGGTATCAGAATACAACAACAAACGTTGTTGCAAGACGGTGATATTGTAGTTCGTGATTCCTGACTACAATCTTTGTTCGTCCTTATCTCTACTTGTAGACGTTGGGGCAACACCTATCTCGTTCATCAGCACCTCCAAACACGCGTGATTCCCAACTCGACACCATCGAGGCATTTGTCACCATCGTTGGTGTGTGAAGTGGAGTTGCAGGTTCCCTTTTCGTATACCAATTCTAGATCTCCCTTCGGAATGTCTCCTTGATCATCGCACCAACGACTGCCTGTTTCTGTATTTAATAATTCCGGATGGCATCGAGTTGTACACTCTTGTACCCCCTATGTACTTTTGCGCTGATGCGCTACGGTTTGGAACGGAATACCATGTCGTGTTAGATGTATGACGCGTCGAATCTCGATGGTATCCAATGTCAGATAGAATCGCTGAGCGTCCGAGGGAGAATTCACGGTCTTGGTGTCATGCGATGCCTCGACGAGATCTCGAGTCACTATTTTCATACAGACCTTTTCCGACGCGTGCCTATCTGCTGAACCTATCCCAACTGTTCTCAGTCCGCGGGTTGATAGAGTCGGATAGACGCACGAGGTGTTTAAGTAAATGAAAGCAAGTGCAACGTACGATTGTCAGATATATTCAGTGGCTGGGAGTCGACGGATACCGAGTGGCGTGTTCGAATGTAGACCTATGATCGAGTGCGTCAGCGTTCGAAGGACTCGGACAGTTTCTGTTTGACAAGTGTCTTCTTCAGGCACACGACCCAGGGAAAGAGATGACTGCGAGATGAGAATGATCGTAACCGTGAGGTATCACGACTTTGTCACACAAGAATAGGCCCAGGCACACGGAGATTGTCCGAGGATATGATGTTCCAATCGATATCAAATTCAATTAACATTCTCCCTGAGGAATGAGCTCTTCGAGGCTGGGAGTGGGTCTATGAACGCCGTAAGTTCATCAGAGGGAAGTTATTCATGTCGTCATCGCCCAATCCGTCGTTGTTCCTGCCGTCGTTTCGAGTCCCGGCGGCAAAGAGAAATCTGTCCAAGGCGGAGAAATATCGCTACCAGTGTGCGACCTTCTCTTCCAAAGGATGGACTGCGATGCAGCTCAAGAGAATCGCAGGGTGCACTCAAACACACGCACCTACCTCACAAAACACATACCCGCGAACCTAGAAACGCAACGACTTGACGTGAACTCGAGGACCATCATGTCCGACCCACGCGTACCGAATTCCGGGCGGGATGGTTCCTTGGCGCGTTCATCCACACCCCCATCGATTCGACGGAAACCACGGAGTGGGAAGAGGGGGCCAAATGGAGTTTGTGTATTAGCCGACGTAGAGCGGGCTTAAGAGACAATAAGCACAGTACAGCCGGGATGCATGCTGATGAGATCAGAAACCCTACTGAACCATCCCATAATTAAACCTTGTCCCTCGGCCCACTATGCTAACCCGAGGGGTGTATGGAACGCCAATTTATCCGCTAGGTTTTTTTTCCAACACGACGCCCGGATAAACTGAGGTTCCGGTGGTGGTGAAGATGCTAGGAAGAGCGCCCCCGAGGGGTTTGATAAATCGACCGTTCGATAATGAAACAAAAGAAATATGAACAATAGCTGAGGGAACGCCCGCGAAGACGTTTCATGTTCTTCCTGGAATGCCCTATAGGCTATTGTCGTAGCCCACTCGGTTTGCTTTCGACGGTTAGTGTGTCTGGCAGCGGTAGTGTCAAAGAACCCAACGACTCAGAAGTCGAATCCAAAGTCTAAATACCCAATATTAGCCGATCGATGCAACAAAAAATGAGCAGTGACGCCTGGGAATGATCAGGGTGCGCAAACGTTCTCCAACGGTTTATCCCCCTCCGAGTTTCAGAAGTTCCGGTGCGATCGACGGGCTCGGAACCTTGGCAGAACCGACCTCGTTGAATTGAATTGTGACCCTCGCCCCTGCGGCGCTGTTCGCGCCCCTTTCCCCTCGAGGCTTCAGCAAGACCAACACTGTCCTCAAGTTCAACCCACCGTTATGATCGTTCTCGGCAAGTGTTTTTTGAACCAGGACGGAGATAAACCGCATCGTCAAGAACCTATGCGCAATGTGATATATCTGAACTGATTTCGCAAGCGAGCTCGAGGACGAACCTGAGTTATTTAAGTGAGAGCGAAAGGGGGCAGAGGAATGGTCGGGCCGGTCTATCCTTAGCTAGCATCGCAGACGCCCATGTCTCCTTTTAGCTGTTTTTTTTTTTTGACAGGAAGGGCCGCGGACGTGCCGGTGTCTTGAAGATAACCCGCAACCAGTGTGGTCCGAATTGAAAAGGTACCTCGTCGAGCCGTCACGATATATGCACGCCAATCTAAGCTGTAGTTACCACGGACTGGTTTTCGGCCAAGTCCACGGCCTGCTGACCGTCATCTGGATCGAAGCTTTAGGATGAGTGAGACAGACGCATTGGCAAGTCGTCATTACGAGACCATCCAAACTGCGTTGAAATGAGAACGCGGGAGACCACATTCAATTGATCGAATGAGCCGAAAGGACTTCATGGCACGTATCCCCCAAACGCGGGCCAGCCCTTTCCCTCCAAGTTTCAAAAGCCCCAGACCGACGATCAGACTGGATTGTTTTTGGACCTCGCGGCTGCGACGCTGTTCGCGTCCCCACAGCCTCGGGGATTCAGCGTCGCCAGCATTATCTGGAGAAAACGACCAGTCAATCCTCGGTTAGCAATATGCAACTTACGTACTGCGTAAAGTTGAGCAAGTTCAACAACATCGCTGTCAAACGGACCGGTCACGAAAAGACAACTAGGTTAAAAGCGCAGAACAAGGTCACTGGCGTGTCGACATCCCTGGAGCCCTGGACCAATGACATGGGGAACATGCTCAGTGGTGGCATGACTTGCACAACACGATTCAAATGGCGCCACTGAAATAAAGTGGGTCAAACCAGAGACATACACCGCACTCGACATAGGTCAAAAGCACCAAGCACCGACATCCAACGCCTGCCGAGTCCCATGGCCCATCTACCGGTCCAGCACATCTATACATGTCGTGTATGTCGTCTATACATCGTCTTCCCAATCGTCCGGGACCTCGACCCCTTCTTGCGCAGCACCAGCACCTTGATCGACGCCAGCAACCGGCACAGTCACCGTAGTTCCAGCTGCCGAATTATCTCGTTCCCGCTGTGCCTGCACCGACGGCGACACCCACACGCTCCTCGTCCCCACACTCGTCCCCCCGCCCGTGCTCGCACTACCAACTCCAGTCGACCGATTCGGACCAGGGGACGCCTCGCGCGATCGCACCACCGGCGAAGGCACCCGCACAGGCGTCCCACTCCCCGACCGTGGCGTTCCCAACGCTGACT
>JBBPNP010000402.1:0-20309 GCA_038090955.1 Xerocomellus intermedius
CAACTGGCAGCGCTCGTGAGAAATCAGCCACCTATTATAATCGTTGGACGTACGAGATACATAGTTATTCAGGACTATGCTCTCCAGGTCGACCGCGAGGCTAGTAGACATGATCACGAAGGTTGTGGCTCGAAGAGAGACCGAACTTGAAGCTAGTAGCGGGGTGGCAAAGAACGGGCAGATGGCACGAAAAAAGAAGGACCCGAGGAATAGTGACGAAGGGCATATAAACGGGCAGGCAGTTGACCGGCCTGACTTTAAGTTCAGCGCCCTTATCGTGGCCTTACTACTTAACGGGATGAGCGCTCGAAGGGTTGGCCACAACAGGACTGATTACAACGAGCGACGCAAGCTTGGCTGCCGTATTTGTCGAGATGAAAAAGAACTTTCCTTTCAGACTCTGACCGCTGAAGACTGACGATATTGTTGTTATCGCGCCATCGCAACATAAGAACGTCCGAGGTTACTTATGACGTGATCGTCGGATCGATTGATGGCCGTTGAGATAAAACGCCGGAAGCGCGTGGTGCTTGGTCCATGAGGATGTGGGCGCCGCTCTGACTGTCTGCTCCCCTGCCAACCGTCATCAGGTGTTTCGACGAGTTCAAGCAGTACGCACGTTCGGCAGTCTTCTGAGATCTTTTGTACTCGTTACGCGATCGTACCTGTTCGCCACGTCATCCGAAAACACCGGCGTCGCGAATTACCTTTCCAGGATGCAAAGTGCGTCGTTCTATTGCCACGGTGCATCGTGCAGCTCGCGTGTGCTCGTCCAAACGCCAGCAACCAAATCTTCAAAGGAACGTTTGAGGGTCTGATTCGGTCGTGGTTCGGGTCCACGGGGAGACGGGATGAAAAGAGCGATATGACGCCAAACCACGTATGGGAGAATACGCAGAAGAAGACCCAGGGGGATCAGCATGCCAAACTCGGATCGATATTTACAATTTGCGCTGGGCAGTGCTAATGAGCACCGACTGGGACGTCGATCCATAGTATGGAGAAAGTCTTGGAAAGGCTCAATTTCAAAGTATCGCCATGACTTTCCTTTTCCAGGCTTGCACAATCTTTTCTCCGGTTTCAGAGTTGCAAAGCAGATCATATAGTTGTCTACGGCAGAGATGAGCAGCTCGCTATCAAGGCACCACATGCACCACACAACGGACTCCGCCCTTGTGAACTGCTGATGGCCCAAGGATGAGTTTGCAAGTGGCGAGGTCAAAAACTACGATAGCATCCTCCTCTCGTGCACGCGAGTTTTCTCAAGGCGGGAAAGAAGCGCGCTGTGAGCAACCCGTCAGCTGACACCAAAATCGAGGGTAGGCCATTAGCCTATGTTTTCACAATAATTGACATTATACGCGCTTTGTAATCGTCAACAACACAACATCTGCGATTTCGAAAGACCGAACAGCCAATCATACGTGTTACTGACCATTGTATGGCGGCGCGGGTGCCCGTGGCACTTCAAACAATGGCTGTCAAGGAGCTGTGGTCGTTCATAGTCCCGAAATCTAACCTCAACTGAAAAGCGCGCATAATATTTCTCGCCAATTCTGTCCTAGATACGACCATCCACACTGACTGATTCTACCTTCGACGACAACACTGCACACATTCAGGCCACTCAACAGGCAACAAGTAGCGGAGAACGCCTAGCATGCGAAATACGGTCAATTTGACGAACGACGGGAGGTAGGAGCGCTCATCAACTCACTTATCCAATAAGGACGTTGGCCTTGAGGTTGTTGCCTTCAGCGACGGTGTAAACGACTTCAACCTTTGTTCCAACAGTGCTCGTGACGCTGTACTCGGCAAGTTGCTTCTCCCTGACATAGTCCCGTCCTCCGTTGTTGTAGTACTGCCCGTTGATCACCAGGGCCGTCTCGTCGGGCTTAAGTCCAGTGACGACGTCGCACCAACGCTTGTAGTTGTGCACTCCGACAGCGACAGTGATGCGCTCGCCCTTGTCCGACAAGAAACGAATAACGCCAGACGTGCCGCTGCCGCCCTGGGTGAGGGTGAGGGCACCGTTGGCCTCGGACCAAGTACCTCCGTTGGCATAGTGCCAAACGGTCTTCTCAACGATGGAGAAGAACCCGCGAGCGGGATTTCTTTGGTAGACTTGGAGGGTAATGCTGTAAGACATGGTGATGCCTGAACACAGTTGGTTTCAGTACGGTCGTGGTGTAAGGAAAGAGGGAGAGACAGACTTGTTTAACTGGTGTTTTCGAGCTGGGTGATGTTCGAGGACAACTAGGGGGGCTTATATACAGTTATGGGAGTCTGAATGGGGTTTCCCGACCATAGCACTGACTTGCCTTGCCTTGGGCCCGTCGTTGGTCGAGCGATTTGGGGCTGTAGTCTGACATTCATCTCCGTCATTCTACGCTTCCCTCAAGCTGCCACAAACGATACAACCAGATTCGTGGGAGTGGATTTTGTCCGTTAGTTTGCACGATCATGTCGCAGTGCTACCTTACAACTTCCCTCAAGGAAATATCCGATTTGTGATTTGGTGTTCATCTCCTTTACGACATACCGCCAACAGGCGTTTCAGGCGTCATTGTAACTCGGTTCCGGATTTGCGAGGAAGGATTAAGTCCGGTAGGGTAGAGATCCATCTATGCTCGTCTTAAGTAGCCGTCAAGCAGCAACCATCGTCGAGGATATTCATGCTCTGAATGATGACCACGCTAGAAGAGCTCAACTCGGTCAGATATGTCGAGAAGAAAGACATACATATTGTGGTGTAAGGTCTAGTCCGGCTTTGTTACTGCCGGCTGTACCGTTGTGCTTGACAAACTGAATATGAAAATTTAGTGGTTATATCCTGTGATGGCAGGCCCCAGCGCCCCGTCTGAGCCTCGGCACACCAAATGTGTTTCCGTTGACCATCTTACCTCGGTGATAAGGATTAGAACCACATCGAGGAGTTCACCATTCACACGGGTGAGCATTTTCTTGATAAGATGCCCCTAATCCCGGTGTATCAGACTTCTCTTCTCGCGTAGAAGCTAACTGTTCGTCCGACGGAGCGTCGTCAATGCACATTGGTTGAGCAATCCAAATTAAATTCGACTGGAACACTCTGATGCAAACCTATTACATACCTGAACACGTTATCAGCAAGGAGGTTAGTACAAGAGTGTTCATTGGTGTAGGTTCTGATCAACAGAGTCAGTCGCGGTTGAAAGGAATGACATATCGGTGACATAGTGTGACTAGGTTGCTAGACCGGCTTTCCCGCAAGGTTCTGATCATTGAGTGAAACCCAGAGTGTGTCCAAATGAGCTGGAAGAGTCTGTTTGCCTACAAGGACGTCTGGCTTTCTAGTTCACTCAGTGCACAGGTCCTGGAGCCGTGATAGACTTGGATGGTTCGAGAGGTCGATACGCATCTCAGGCTAGCCTGGATTGATTTGGTGGCAGTTCCGCACGTGAGCCTGCGAACTACGCCGCGAGGGTATGACGTCACCGAATCGTGGCGTGATTGGTCCCACTCTCCGCGCGCTCTAGATTTCGGTCGCTCTCACTTCGCTCCCGCCATCGCTTCCACTGACTCTCACGCTATACCACCCTGTCAAGATTAATCCCCTCCTCTCTCTTCAACCGAGATAAACCAGGAAAACGCCGTCGTAATCAAGCCCTCCGGCCCGCCGTGACAGGATTCTTGTGTGGAATTTGCGGCGATGAGTCTGCTTCTCACTATTTCTTTCTCAACTTTCGTAAGCTAAGAATCGATGTCGATGATTGGAACGGTGATGGCCAGAACTTCATTGAACAACCTATGCAACAGGTTGGCATCAGTCAGACTGTTCTTAATTTACATTGCTCAGCTAATGCGCATTGACGACGCTCCATACAGTTAGCTGACCGCGTGAAAACGATTTATTGGCGCAAAGAAGAGAGGTGAAACTTTACGTCGGGATTTTGGGGCATTCTATAGCACAAAAGATTCTCACCAGTGTGAATGGTAAGTTCTTCGAGATGGGTCGAATTCTTATCACCGAGGGCAAGATGGTCAACGGAAGCGCATTTGGTGCGCCGCGGGGGCGTGCCATCACAAGATATAACCACTGGATTTTCATATTCGGTTCATCAAGCATCACGTTATAGCCGGCAGTAACAAAGCCGGACTAGACATTCAACACGATATGTCTTTCCTTAGTTCCACCTCGACATATCTGACCGAGTCATTGATCTCTTCTAGCGTGATCATCCCTGTACGAGAAATTCTCGAGAATCCTTCAGAGCACGATCACCCTCGACGACGGTCGCTGCTTGACGGCTACTTTGAGACGAGGATAGATGGATCTCCGCCCCCACAAATCTGGAACCGAATTAGAATGTCACCTGAAACGGCTGTCGGAGGTATATCGTAACGGAGATGAGAACCAGATCACAAACCCGATATTCCCCTGAGGAAGGCTGTAAGGTAGCACTGCGTCATCGTGCAAACTAACAAACAAAATCCATTCCGAGGAATTGGTTGTATTGTCTGTGGCAACTTGAGGGCATAGCAGAGATGAACGTCAGATTACAGCCCCGAATCTGAGTAAGACCAGCCATGGCTCCAAGCCAAGGTTCAGTCCTATGGTCGGGAAACCCCATTCGGCCTGCGGTAGCTGTATATAAGCAGCCCTAGCTGTCCTCGAGCATCACCCATCGAAAGCACCAGCTAAACAAGTCTGTCTTTTTCTCTTTCCTTACACCGCGACTGTACTGAGACCTACTGTGTTCAGGCATCACAATGTCTTACAGCATTACCCTCCGTGTCTATCAGACCAACCCCGGTCGCGGGTTCTTCTCCATCGTTGAGAAGACCGTCTGGAACTATGCCAACGGCGGCACTTGGTCCGAGGCCAACGGCGCCCTCACCCTCACCCAGGGTGGTAGCGGCACGTCTGGCGTTATTCGTTTCTTGTCGGACAAGGGCGAGCGCATCACTGTCGCTGTCGGGGTGCACAACTACAAACGTTGGTGCGACGTCGTCACTGGACTCAAGCCCGACGAGACGGCTCTGGTGATCAACGGGCAGTACTACAACAACGGAGGACGGGACTGGATCAGGGAGAAACAATTGGCTGAGTATAGCGTCACAAGCACTGTTGGAACGAAAGTTGAAGTCGTTTACACCGTCGCTGAAGGCAACAACCTCGAAGCCAACATCATCTTCGCCTAAGTAAGTTGATTACCGCTCCTACCTCCCATCGTTCGTCAAATTGACCGTATTTCGCATACCAGGCGTTCTCCGGTAGTTTTTGCCTGTTGAGTGTGAATGTGTACAGTATTGTCGTCGAAGGAAGAAGGATGCAAGTGGTTGTATCTTGGACTGAAATGGCGAGAAATATTATGCGTTTTCAGTAAAGTTACACCGTCTGAATCTGGAAGGGATATCCTCAATAGTTCAGGATTGGACTGTTCCAGAAAGTCTATGGGTCTCGCAGCGAGTAGAACATGACATGATTTGGCAGAAAACCGGATCAGTTGTTTGGTCGCCGAGGGCGTGACTTGCTTTGCGTGACAGTCAACCTTAGGGCAGCACTCACGAGTCATGAATATGCGATCAATATTCGACTCAAGTTCCCTCAACGGACTTCAGAGACTCGGAGATCATTCGGCCCGGGGAATCATGGCGGGACCGTCGATACTGTCCATCGGTAGTGTTTTAGACTCACAGTTCGGCTCAGGAGTGGCCATGGTCTGGCACTATTTCGGTGCTCCAGCCTAAGGATGCAACCGAGTGAGTCCATGAATTCGTGATTCATCCCCGCGTGACGGAGACACCCAAGATTCAATAGGTAGTGACTACTGCGCTATCCTGGAATCTCGCGAAATATCCATGACGACACTGGCGCATGTTATTAGCAAGTTCGCATTTCCTCTAGACACACTTGCAAAAGTTACACGAATAACTGTGCTGGGTTTTTCGCTGCTTTGTTACCCGCAAATGGTTACTTTGCTATCGCTGTACAAACGACGAAGGACCCAGTCATCTCTCACTGGTGACTATCAGATTGAGACAGAAGCTTACCTGTAAAGCTCTGGACGATGGACCAGCCAAGATGAGATATGCAGGAAATGCGGGCCGACGTCCTGGAGTGACTGCTTGAATGATAGGAAGATTACTCTACTACGCCGCGTGTCGAAACTTGTGTTGTTACTCGCCTCTCCCAACTCGGACCCCTGACAGGCTGGCACTCCTACCCTCGCACTCCTGCCGCCCTCAGGGCGGTCACGACGCGGCCCTACGGGTGCTCGGCTCCAACGGAGATGGTACTATCAACGGGGGGACCAAGGAATTAGAGGGGAGAGAAGCACATGGAAGGTACCCTTCCTGGGAACCAATGAGGGAGGAGGTTGAGGCACGAGCAACCAGCCGATCAGTAGGCATTCATCCCGGACAAGCCGTGCTCTAGTCCATGAAGTCACGTTAGCAATGCCCAAGAGCTGATATTTAGCTGGGCTCAATGAAGGATGAGCCTGGATTATTGGCCTGCAAACTGTAAGGAAGGTGGGGGGAAACAACGCACCTCTGTCACCTCCGAGTCGTCTCGACCTGTGTGTGGAATTTGCGGCCATGTCCGATTCTCACCCCATTCTTTCTCAATTCTCGTGAGCCGAGATGAATTGATGTCGATGATTGGAAGCGATGATGGCCATAACTTGCGTCAATGAACATCAATGAACAGCCCTGTATGTAACAAGTTGGCATTAGAGTGTTCAATTCGAATTTAATTTGGATTGTTCAGCTAATGTGCATTGATGACGCTCCATCGGGACGGACAGGTAGTTGAACGATTTATTGGCGCAAGAAGAGAAGTGTAATACACAGGGATTTGGGGGCATTCTATAGAAAAGATGCTCACCCGTGTTCGGATTAGTGAGTTGTTCGGGGTGGGTTTAATCCTTATCACCGAGGGTAAGATGGTCAACGGAAACACATTTAGTGCGCCAAGGGTCAGACGGGGCGCCGGGGCCTGCCATCACAGGATCTAGCCACAAGATCTTCCAATTCACTGGCAATTCGTCAAGCATCACGTTGCAGCCGGCAATAACAAAGCCGGACTAGATCTTACGCCACAACGTGTCTTTCCTCAGTTCCCCCCCGACAGACTGATCGAGTTGTTGATCTCTTCTAGCGTCATCATCCCTGTACGAGAGTCCTTCAGATCACCGATGTCCTCGGCGATGGTTGCCGCTTGACGGCTACTTGGGACGAGCATAGGTGGTTCTCTCCGCTATCTGACTTAATCATTCTTCATAAATATGGAACCGAATTACAATGACACCTGAAACGGTGAATCGGCTGTCGGCGGTATCTGGTAGCAGAGATGAACACCAAATCACATCCCCGAGATTCCCCTGGGGGAAGCTGTTAGGTAGCACTCCGCCATCGTGCAAACTAACGGACAAAATCCATTTCCGCGAATCCGGTTGTATCGTCTGTGGCAGCTTGAGGGAAGCATAGAATGACGGAGATGAACATCAGACTACACCCCCAAATCTAAGCTCGACCAGCGATGGCGGCGGAGTCCGATGACAAGTCAAGGGTAAGTGCTATGGTCGGTAAACCCATCCGGACTGCCGTGGCAGTATATAATCCCCCTGGTTGTCCTCGAGCATTACCATCTCGAACAAGATCTCACAACAGACCACCAGCTAAACAAGTCTGTCTCTTCTCGTTCTTGACACCCGACTGTACTGAAACCTATAACGTTCAGGCATCACAATGTCTTACAGCATTACCCTCCAAGTCTACCAAAGAAATCCCGCTCGCGGGTTCTTCTCCATCGTTGAGCAGACCGTCTGGCACTATGCCAACGGTGGCACTTGGTCCGAGGCCAACGGCGCCCTCACCCTCACCCAGGGTGGTAGCGGCACGTCTGGCGTTATTCGTTTCTTGTCTGACAAGGGCGAGCGCATCACTGTCGCCGTCGGGGTGCACAACTACAAGCGTTGGTGCGACGTCGTCACTGGACTCAAGCCCGACGAGACAGCTTTGGTGATCAACGGGCAGTACTACAACAACGGAGGACGGGACTATGTCAGGGAGAAGCAACTTGCCGAGTACAGCGTCACGAGCACTGTTGGAACGAAAGTTGAAGTCGTTTACACCGTCGCTGAAGGCAACAACCTCAAGGCCAACATCATCATCGGATAAGTGAGTTAATGACCGCTCCTACCTCCCGTCATTCGTCAAATTGACTGTATTTCGCACGCTAGGCGTTCTCCGCTACTTGTTGCTTGTTGAGTGACCCGATTGTGTACAGTATTGTCATCGAAGGAAGAATCAGTTGGTACGGGTGGATGATCGAATCGGAAAATGACGAAAAATATTATGCGTTCGTTTTGAGTGAAGTTAGATTGCGGGACTATAAACGACCACAGCTCCTTGACAGCCATTGTTTTAAGTGCCACGGGCGCGCCCGTGGAAGGCCACAAATCCATGTCGGCGTCGCCATTCAGCGGTCAGTAACGCGTGTGATTGGCTGTTCGGTCTTTCAAAATCGCACACTGTGATAGTGTCCAAGGCTGACAAGTACGAAAGGTGATGCCATTTATTCACCGGTAGAGGACGCCCTTCGCAGCTGGCCCATTCCTGAAGACGGTCATCCGAGATCGATTTTTTCTGCGAGTCAGCAAGCTTGTTGACCCATTCGCTCGCCCAGATACCGAGTTACAACGTATGGCAGAGGATAGACACGTTCGAGTCGCAGTGGTGGATAACTTGAAAGCACAATGAGACCCAAGGCGAGGCTGAGCAAATGCATGACTGAGAAGCGGGAGCGGTGAGCAGCATACGAGCGAGCGCGATGGCAATAGTGAAAGCTGGGAGAATGCGTGATAATCGAGAGCATATAAACCGTAGACGTGCCCCTGGAGTCTACTGAAATGGGTCAGAGAAAGGTGAAGGGACGTCAGGTACGAGATTGTGTGCCTTTATCCCATTCGTGTGCGAGGGGTAGAATGTCATCTCAAGGTAGGGTGACGATGAACCCGGGATGAGTCATGAAGATGGACTGGTAAGTGAGTCGCGTACCTCACCCAAGGAGAAAAGGAGAGCTTACTTGAACGTGTGTGCAGACTAGGCACCTCGACGACGTCTCTTGGAGAACCAGCGAAGAACCCCGGGCCGGAGTCGGGGAGGGTGTTCCACTGGCAAGATTCTGCGCAAGGGAATCTTCTTGGGTGCAAATGGACTTGCAACGCGAGAAAGACTTACATTGTAGTAACTTTGTCTAGCGCTACTATGACGTTCTCTGTTGGGTGCCGCTGATATGTCTTCGTGGTAGACGCCGAAAGGATTGTACAGCCACTCCCGGTTTAGCTGTGCGTGTCGATCGATCGATATCTCGATCAATTACTGAATCCATTTCGGGCTCCGAGTCGCTCTACTCTGGTCCATGGCCCTGCCAAGATCCGTTTACTCAGTGAATCTCTCAGTTAAACGTGCCGTTAAGATCCTTGACCCACCTCGACCATGCCATCGCCCAATTCTCTCCGAGGCTCTCTCAACTCGTGCACTGTACGTGAGGAAGATGGCAAGCCACTGATCGAGGAGGGCCGGTCTGAGGATGTCAAGTGCAATGCCTGGTGACACCACGTCGTATTTTCTCCCAGCTTCTGGACCGACAGGAGACGAACTCTGCGCAGTCGTTTTCGCAAATTTACGAATGGATGTGGCGCCGCTACTCGGTCAAACATGAAGGAGTAAAAGGCGAAAAAGAGGACAGGAGATGCATTGAACACCGCCGCAGACGAGTGTGACAATGCCAACACAGGTGGAGGAGGGGTGAGGAACGCGAGGCGGTGCTGAGAGGTGGCCCGGAAAATGCGTCAGTAGAAGGGAGCACGACGCAACAGACGAGTCAATCATCAAAAGTACCAAATGGCGGGTGTCTGTGCGTCATTTTTGGACAAAATTTGCTGTCCGCCCGTTGATCACCAGAGCCGTCTCATTCTCCGTAAATTGTAATTTCACCGATGATGTCACGGTCGCACCAGCGCTTGTAGTTGTGCACCCCACAGCGACAGTGAACAACTCGCCCTTATCCGACAAGAAATGAAGAACACCAGACATGCCGCTACCATTCATGTTCAGGATGTAAGTGTCGTTGGCCTCGGACCATCTTACCGGCGATCACAGTGTACATGCGAGCGACTCAAATACTAGGCGGGGTCAGGAATATCTCTTGAAAATCGAGGGAACATACATCATTGACAATAAAAATAGACATGGTATAGTATGATGGAAAATGGAAAATGCATATGAAGGTACATAATTACACCCGAAGCAAAGGATCTGTCACAGGGTGAGTTTTCGAGTACATTTTATTGGCAAAAACTTGCTCAATCATGCCCCATCAACATATCTCTTGCTTCTCAGCTCTCCCATAGGCACTTCTTCAACCCCGACTGTTGTCTCCTGCCCTGCATGTGCAAAGTGAAGTCTAGTTCCAATATTTGTGAATGTGCCTGATTTCATGCCAAACCCTGTATCAATACACTGGCCATGGAGAGCCTGAGCATACAGTTCCCTGATGCTCAATACAAACCGGGGATTCAGGGCAAAGATAAAAATCTCTGTAGAAGAACTCAAGACAAGCCCAGCTGTCTGTGATACAGCTAGGCTGAAGAGGCCCTGGGTGATTATTGCATGTAAAAAATTCCTATCAATTTAAATATCCATTAGTCTCACATATATTGAACAAGGTAGTGATACAAAAGGCAAGGACCCACATGGAGAAGTACAGGATACCTTGATTGACCAGGAGTTGAAAGTACTGATTAAGCTGCCACCTTTTTGTTGCCTTGTACAGTTGAAGTGATTGTCTAAGAGATTGATAGATGGCAAGTAGGCACATCACACCCTGTAGAACAACCAGAGGAATGACAGAATATCTGCCCCAGTTCCAAGAAGGATATTGCAGTATGCAAACTGATGGATAAGGTGCTGGAGGAAGAGTCACTGTGGAATAAGCATCACAATAGGAATTATTCAGGAGTCTGACACATGTATCAAATGAATTGTTGGACATACCTACCATACCTCCAGGCTTTGAGTATATGATACCAGCAATGACACTAGCAGCAACCTCTCCAGAATAAATGAACAGAAGAAGACCAAGAATCATCCTTGATCTGCCGTACAATGCATAGACCCGAAAGATCATCACCACTACAATGAATTGTCATGAATTATCATACAAAAAAAGTATGCTCATGGCTTACAGTCAGCAGCATTTGTGAAAAGGATGGTAGTCCAGCTTGACAGATAAATCATCATTTTACCTTGCCAGTGGGAACATAGTCAAAGAATGGTCATCACAAGGAATTTCTGAAAGACTTACAGCTACCCAATTGATATCAGACATTCATGATCCCAAGAGAGAAGATGAAATACATACATCTAAAATTGTGCATATGATATGTATTCATTCAATTGTGAATTGGCAATGTATAATATAGAAAAAACCTCACCCACAAAGGGCCAGGTACAAAGGTGGTTCCAGCTTGTAGTTCAGTATGGTCAGTCCCACCCAGCCACAATCTAGAGTACTGAACATACCTAGGGCAGTCATGCTTGATAACAGATGAAAGTCAATGCAGGATAATCACCAATGAAATAGTGGCCATACATGAGTGAAAGCAAGCCCCCATAACGGACCTAGATTAGGACCTAAATTACAAACACGGCCAAGGAGGATTGGTACTTACGAGAAGGAACGTAGAAGAGACCCAGGTCCAGGGTTTCTTCTGTAGTATCGTCAATATTGTGTCATTTAGCTTCGAGAGGCTCACTTACCCAGATGTGTTCTATCTTATACAAAGTAACCAGCCGAGCGGACACTGTTTGCGTAGAACACGACGAAAAATATAACATACATACCTCAGTTGAAAAGGTGAGCGCTGATCATGCAGACGTTAGCCCAGTATCGACGGACGTGAATTCACGACGTACCGTAGTCATATACGACCGCGGTGACCATCACAACTAGCGGGGCTCGTGATAAATCAACGACCAATTATAATTGGACGTACGAGATACATAGTTATTCAGGTCGAGGCTCTCCAGGTCGATCTCCAGGCTTGTAGACATGATGACGAAGTCTGTAACTCGAAGAGAGACCGAACTCGAAGCTGGTAGCGGGGTGGGCGAAGAACAGGCAGATGCGACAGGTCGACGAAAGCAGGATCTGAGGAATGGCGACGCAGGGTATAAGTGGGCAGGTCATTGACTGGCAAGACTTTAAGTTCAGCGCCCTGATCGTGGCCTTACTTAACGGCGGTGTGCGCGGCAGGGCGTTCAAGGCCAAAACATGACTGATCAAAACGAGCGAGGCAAGCTTGGCTGCCGTGTTTGTGGAGCTTCCCTCGATGATGTGACAGCGCCGTTGAGATAAAACACCGGAAGCGCATGGTGCTTGGTCCATAAGGATATCGGTGTTGCTCTGACTGTTTGCCCCCCTGCCGACCATCAGGTGTTTCGACGAGTTGAAGCAGTACATACGCACGTCCGGCCGCTCGTCGGTCTCCTGAGCTCTCTTGTAGGGACGCGATCGTACCTGCTCCCCACGTCATCCGAAAAAGTCGTGGAGTCGTGACTCGTGAATTGCCTTTCCAGGACAAGGGTGGATCCAAAGTGCGTCGTTCTATCGCCATTCCATTGATCGGCGGTCTGCGCAACTGCAGCTTGCGTGTGCTCGTCCCAACACCATCTTCATGGAGGACTCACTGGAGTTGAATACAATCCTCAATGCGGCAGTTGGTAGTGTGGGTACGAGGACGAATCGCACAAGCCTCTGTGATTTCTCACGTTCTAGCGTTTGCGACTTTCATTATTACCCTTGCTTGAGTATCGCATCTCTGAGTCCGATACATACATCATTTGTCTGCATTATTCGACGGTGTCTCCTTACAACACATTACAACATTTCAAGTTCGAATGCCCATTAGACTAGTGACGCATGCCAGTGAGGAGGATGTTGCCACCACGGACGAACAGCAGCACCTCATTTGGAAATCTGAACCCCGCTTACATCGGATCGCACTCAACGTGCTTCCAATCGTGTATCCTCGGTTTCTTCCAATTCATCGACCAGTCCAATATCTGCAGATACGATGTCGCCTCCAATGCCTGCCGACCCACCCACATCGCGGTATGGTAGCGACGACACTCTGCCTCGGCTATTGCGCGCGTACAACTCCTGTGAACAGAGAAACGTAACACAGCAAACAGAATTACGAGCCACGATATTTGTACACGTGTGCCCACAGAATACACCAGGGGGACAGTGGTGTAAAATAGGTTACGGTTGCAAAACCGTGCCAATCAAGTTAGGCTAGTTTTTGCGTTCAAGGTCAGAGACATTACAAAGGGGAGAGAAATAAAGACAAAAGGGAGAGACGAACCAAAGACCAAGACTCACACGAAGAAGTAGAGGACACCTTACGGGATATAGGTGACGTGAAAGGAATGTGAGCATGCGACATGTGACCGCTCGTCGCTCGAGGACGAGGGGAAAACGCGGGTGGCTTGACAAATTACAATTGCATCATGTGTTGAGGCAGAAGACTGCGGGAGCGCCGGCGTTGATGGCTCAACTGATGTCTCGGAGGAACTGGCGAAAGCGGCAGTGCGTTTTCTCAAGCCACCAAAAAGTCCGCTAATCCGCGGTTCGTTCGCCCGACCGGGATTTTTGGCAAGATGGTCCCTTCACGAATTTCACAACAGCACCTTCATCCATTGGCAGTGTGAGGGCACCTGCGAGAGCGATGAGGTCATCCTCACATTTGTAGGTAGCGAGCGGGCAGTCCAGTCAAAGACACAACGATCTCCAGGTCGATGCTAAGTGTACGCGCGGTGTTATCAGCCATCTTCTTGGCTGCTTTCTCGAGCTCAGCTTTCTCTTTTGCCTCTAGCTCTGCTCCCTCTACTTCGAAGCCGCACGTAACCCCGGGAGCATCACAAACCGAACCTGAATTTTCTTGGACTTTCTCCGTTTGCTCTGGGATTTGATCGCGAGCTGTTTAATGAGTGCGGTAATGTGATGGCATACGATCGTGCAGTACGCGTTTGTAGCATCGAGCTGTGGTGCCGGTTCGTTCGTTGAGGATGATCTCACATTGAGATTCGTGTGATTACGTGAAGGCCCGTATCTCCTTGGGCTTTGAGAAGCAGCGAGTCCTTGTAGCCTTGATGGCGGATCTTGGGTATACCCTCTACGAGGTGCTGAGCGGCTGGCGGGCAACCTGTGATGCAACGTTAGGTCGCCCAAGATCTTCAACGTTGGGTCTTTTCGAACTAAGCTCGACTTTGGTTCCAAATTCGTGCAAACAAAGTGTAACATTTCAAGCTTGTCCAAACACTTGTCAGAACCGAGAACTATACAGCTCTTATCTGATATCTTCTCACGGATTCGTATACACCACGACATTGCTCTGAAGCCTTCTTCTCATTGGAGACCCGCAGATTTACGGTAAGTACAGGACTGGTGCACATACCCAAGAATACAGAACAGTCGGTAAATGCATTGCAAAAAAACCCCTTTCGTCCAAGGCAACCACCTGCCGTTACCACCCATGGGGCTTGGGTGGCCAGCTGTATACGAGTTCCGGCTGCTCGGGCATTGTGCGCTGCGCATGCCCATACGGCGGGTGTCGTCGCCCCTCACCTATCGCGCCCGTTCGCATTCTCTCCTGGAAGGCAGCGAACTCGGCGTCGTCCTGCTCCGTAATCGCCACGTTCTTCCATGGCTTCGGATCTTGCGTCGAGAAGCCCTGGAAGTGCGAGGTATTTACAGATTCGAGACGCCGAGCGTGAAGGCGATCCGCATGATAGCCCCGGTAGGGTTCCAGCGAGTAGGTCTCGGGACGAACCACGGTGCCATCCTTGGCAAACGAAAAGACGTGTGGCCCAGACATCCACACAGGATTGAAGAGCGTGTCCAAGTGAAAATCGTTGGTCAACACGGGCTGCGCGTGTCTCGTCAGCCTTGGGAGATTTTGAACAAATGGTATACATATCGGCTTCGTAGGCAGGCAATCAGGTGTGTCGCTATGTTCGCGTTGATCGTCTGATGTGGCGGGGGTGGAAGCAGGGGTAATGCAAGGGGTAGTAGCTGGGGTGGTGGCACCGGTTGTGGCAGGGGAGTGCATCGTCAACTGGTGCGAAGAGGGTGGTATAGGTGCGGTAACTGAAGTGAATTCGTGTGTGGAGCGCGTCTGATGGGTAATATATTCGTCGGGACAAGCGTCGGGACACAGCAAATGGCGTGTAGAACGCGCAAGGTCGTATTCACTGGAAGTAGGACAGGCAAGACGATACAGCAAGTTTCGAAAGTGAAGCAGGGAGATGACGGCGCAGGTATACGGGCGGATCAAGTTTATGGTCAAACTATCCTCAGAAAGTCGCCTCTTTATACCCTCTCGTTCTGGAGTGGCTCAGGTGGACGCGTAACGTGTCCTGGACCTTCCTATTGTCCATCCAGATCAAAGCGAGCTCATAGATCACTCCAACAAGGTACTGTAACTTGACACTTTGCTTATCCATCCATCCTTTAACACATTGATCCACGTGCACCATCGGCGTTGTTCTGCTCGAGACCATCTCTTGGACCTTTCTTTCTATTTCTTTTGTCGCTCCACGATCAGCGGCGGTCCACAGGTCGCGTTCTCGTGCGATCTACCACTCGTGGTCGACAATACAGTCCGAGCAACGAGGAACGCCCGCCCATCCACGCTGGTCATATATCCTGCCATGACGTCACTCAACCCGAATTTGAAACGAAAACCCCATCACCAAGTCACGATCTCGGGGCACAAAGAACGAGTCCACAGTTTGCGTCCACCGGAGCATTGAGTTCCTCGTCGCGACCGATTTACAGCCACGACCAACAAGTCGTGATACACCGCTTGGGTCCTCGTACGACGGTGCTTACCCACTCAATCGACACCCCGCTGGACTAAACTGACACAGTCAGACCATCATCACTCGAGTCACGCAAATCAGAAAGCAGGAATGTTATTCCATTTCATGACGATCCGCGTGTTTACTGTACATCTAACCAATGAGCAATGCGTGCGAGTAGTAGTGCAAAAGCGTAGTCGAGCAGTTTGTAGTGACGAAAATCATGAAGAAGAAAATGAAAACGAGTCCCCGCATGGGGGAAAGAGAGCAGGGTGAATGGTCGAATGTACAATGCCAAGGATTCCACAACGAAACCCGCATTTTCGCATCTGCGCGTTATCAGTAAGCCAAGAAGGAATGTAAAATAAAGAAAAAGAAAGCAAACACAATGCAGCGACATTCAATCCCCGAGCCATTCTCACCTGCTCGCGAGCTTGGCAAACAGCCCCTCCTCCACAACTCTATGACAACCATCCGGTCACATATCCGCATCACCACCTTATTCGTCACCATTACCGTCATCCGCCCAACCTTGGCACCTCGAATTGTCTAGAACACCGCCGTCTGGTTAGCACCGTCCAGTGCCGACGTACATTCGTCGAGAACGAGAATCCCCGTCAGCCTTGTCCAAATCCGCACGGAATCCTTGCTCGGCAACGCAGCTCTCGCGCACAACGTACACGAAGTCGTTCGCGTTTATACTCGTGAGGTCATGTGTGATGGTAGTCGTTGTTTTCTTGACAAACGCTACGCTCGGATCGCTGCAGTCGTCAGATGGCGCGTCACAGGGTCCAACGCCGACGCCGACTCGTCTATATGCGCATATATCGGGAGCAAGTCATCGTAGACGGAAACTCACCCAGGATCAGGACTTCAGGTTCGTATTCTCGCTCTTGCGAATACCAATCGTTGCCCCATACCCCCGCTCAACACAACACCAACTTCGACATCGCTATTCTCCCCACTCCCAACCTGGATGGTCTCGTCTCCTGCCTCATGTCCCGAAATCCGTCCTTCAACATCGCAAGCCGACACGCAGCGCGCCTCCCACTGCCGACAGCACCAAATATTCTAGTGGATAGAGTCCCTGACAACTTGTGCGCCAAACGCCGACTGAACCTTGTGTGACGCCTGCGACATGTCTCCGGACCCAAGCAACATCGAGATATCGGAAATCTTGTTCGTCGAGGAGCACCTCACATAACGAAGCAGAATGGAACCGACGGTGGATTTATGTCCCCAAGAGGGTGGACTTGGTCCGAAGTACGAGGGAGGTTTGGAAGATGTAGCGAATGTTACGTGTCTGCTCTAACCAAAAGTGGGCTGTGGGTTCTGTAACTTCTGTAGGGGTGGAAGTATGATTGTGGCGTCGTCGACGTGCACTTCCAGTGATTGGGTTCTCCGAGTTCACTGCCTTGAAGCGCCCATCCTCGAATCACACCGAGGAACGACTCGTCAGAAGGGTCCGTTCATGTTGAAGCAGGACGGAAACCCGGAGACGAGCACCGCGGGGCTCCTTCACTGTGAGGGTAGATTTCAGCTGGCGGATAAATCCGAGTGGGAGTGGAGAAATTCAATCCCAGCATAACGCACTTGACCTTCGCCCGCAAGCCACCCTTATCCTTCAAACAACCTTGCAGTTTTCCCTTCACTCGGTACCTTGAGCTTGGAGGAATGGAGGACCTCGACGAGGCCCTCGGCCGAGAAGCACTAGTATGACCTGGACCGCACGGTATTCCATTTCCCCTTTCGTCAGTGGCCTCCCCTTTAATCGTCTTCCCAAGATTTCGATCATTCTTGAATTCATCACAGGTCGTGTGACCATAACTTTCGTTAGGCGCATCACGCATTATGGCGCGCGGCCAGAGGCGTGTCCTTGGTTTTGCTGAGGGGCGACCCGGTGGCAAGTCCCGCTTGCTTCCCTTCGCGCTTGCATTCACATCCGTCTTTTCCGCAGGGGCGGTCCGGGTGGAGTATGCTCTCTCTGACAGGCCTTTCCCAATTATCGTCGTCAGGCCAGAAAGCAAAGTGAGGAAGGTTCGAGAAAAGAGGCTAAAGGACCCAAAGCGAAGGACTCATTTCGATGAGTAAGATGTTTCCTTCCCTACTCTCCCTTGACTCTGGGTCACCCTGCCCGTCAAACGTTTGGTCTACAAGTCTATATATGCGTACCTGCGACTCTGAGAGCGTTGGTTTTCTACGTTGGCGACGCATATATGCATCTGGCAGGATGGCGCCCAAGTCACGTGATCGTGATTTTTCAATATGACACTAACCAATCTCCGTAGATTACCTCTTGTAAAGATGGAGAAAAATGGCGCATTGCCTGTCATGCCATCCATCTCGCCGTCTACTACAAGGTCATGAGCTCGAGTGGTTAGTGGAGCTAACCTAAATCGCTTTCGCACAAGCTTTCTGATCGTCATCCACATTGTTGCCCTTCAGCCTCACTCACCATGTGTATTCAACGTAAAAGACCCTCGCGAACACCTCGACCCCCAGCATTGCCTGTCATTCGTATTAAAGCGCCATCTCTGTTATTTATTTCTTCCGCGATCGCAATACCTATTCTGGGGCATTCATGCGAGAA
This sequence comes from Xerocomellus intermedius, assembly GCA_038090955.1. Lineage (NCBI taxonomy): Eukaryota > Fungi > Basidiomycota > Agaricomycetes > Boletales > Boletaceae > Xerocomellus > Xerocomellus intermedius. The sequence continues at coordinate 18,506 of JBBPNP010000402.1, forward strand.
AAAAAAAAGGTAGCATTTCTCTCTTTACCTTTAATTCGGTTACCTTGCGCAACGAAGGCATCCATATCTTTCTCTTTCTTCTTTCTTCACGCAGTCCATTTGTCCGCCACGGACGCGCCAGTGATGGACTTGAACATGTCGACAGTTCAACTCAGTTCGGTTCGCACTCTGCACAACTGTTATAACTCGATTGGAGGCCCACGCACTCCCAGTCAGTCTGGAGAATACCCATATCCTCATTATGTGTGTTTCTCTGGTACGCACCTACACGCCGCAGAATTCAGAATGACGATCTTGTTCTTTCGTACATCGTTCTGTATTCTCACATTTGCTCTGCATTTCGGATTAATTATACCTTGCTATTCGGCTAGGGCCTTCAATCTGTATCGTTCTGTCATCCAGAGCACTCTCGTCTACGTATGTTCCGTTTACTGTTCCGTCTGCGGTCAGACAGACAACGACGCGTAACTTTGAAGCATTGAAGCAGATCGTTTGGCATCCCGCGGTGTCGCCATAAAGTCATGAGGGTCAGAGCTCACCAGCAAAGCGCACAAACGAAAACATCACGAGTCGGGCAGACTGGACGAGCTTCGCAGGGGTGATAAAATCCGTGGTCCTAACATCGTCACCGCCTGCAAATCTCCCCCTCTTTTGACCTGTCCGTTTGACATCATCATGGGTGAGTCGACACTTCCCTGAAGAACCGGAAGCCCCAGATGCGCAACTGCTCGACCTGGGCAATCGGGTGACCTCACCATGTTGGAGGTGCAATTCGGTCATTAGCATTTCGACTTAACAAGAATTATGGAGCACAGTGAGTCTCATGAGCGTTTGGCAACTTGAAGTGGCTGTTCAACAACTTTGTCAGTCTATCTGTTCATTCAGCCACGTACTGGGATTCCGTGCAATTCGCGTTGTCGACACTAAAGTCCCTCCCCTAATAGCAGAGGCTCCGAGTCTGGTAGCAAGGGTACCTCATCCACAATCTGGTACATCCAAGCAACTCAGATACTGGGTGGAGTCAGGAACATCTCTTGAAAGGCAAGGGAACACAACATTATTGACAGTGAACATAAAGATGGCATAGTACAAAAGACAAAGCACACATCTCAGATAATTACACCCAAAGCAATTGAGGATCTGTCACACTGGTAGGTTGAGTGTTTGAATACATTTTATCTCCCAGGGAAGGGGACAACCAAGGTAATTGGACATCTCGTAACGCTGGAGATGCGTTATGTTGTTCCCTCGTCACTGATTAACCCAAATGCAGATGCAGCTGGTGGGCTGTCAATAATACTTGTGGCCGTCGAATCGAAGTGTTTTCGGTTCACAAGTGAAAGTGTAGCAATGTGGGAACCCAAACAAAGTCAACTTGTCCAAATACTTGTCAATATCGTCGGACCGAGAATTCTAGCATCAGCTCATATCTGATACCATCTCACAGATTCGTATACACCAGGATGAACCCGATTCTCTCATGGAGACCAATAGATTTACGGTAAGTACAGGACTGGTGCACACACCCAAGAATACAGAACATTCGGTAAATACATCACAAAAAAACCCATTCCTCCAAAGGTATTCACCTGCCGTTACCGCCCATGGGGTTTGGGCGGCCAACTGTGTATGAGCTCCGGCTCCTTGGGTGTTGCGTGCTGCGCATACCCATGCGATGGGTGTCGTCGCCCCTCACCTATCGCGCCCGTTCGCATTCTCTCCTGGAAGGCAGCGAACTCGGCGTCGTCCTGCTCCGTAATCGCCACGTTCTTCCATGGCTTCGGATCTTGCGTCGAGAAGCCCT